>SAUA01000138.1:0-83215 GCA_004335185.1 Phoma sp. RAV-16-625
CCCGCATCTCCATCCCTCCCACTTTCCGCCCGCATATCATCACGACTCGCCCCCCTCTTCAACCAAATCTCCGCCTTCTCTGCACTATCACTCCTCCCGAATCTGGACAGGGTCTGCAACGGCACCCCATCCACCGTTCCAGGCGTTTGTCCATGCGGTGCCCCAGTCGGTTGGTACGTACAGTGGAGACGGGCACTGCTTTCAGCATCCTCGGCCGCGAAGGCGGCGTCGCGGTCGAGTTGGGCACGGCGATGGCTGTGGCGAGAACGTCGCTCGCGCGTGTAGCGTATTATCACCCAGATGATGAGGAGGACGAGGATGAGTGCGGTGAGGACGGTTAGGGTGAGTATCAGTGGGGTGGATGCCATGGTTGGGGGTTGTAGTGGCAGTGTTTCTAGGTTGGAAGACGCGAGTGGTGCGGGTACACTTCAAAGGCGTGTGAGGCAGGCTGATTGCTGTCCAAGACCTCAGTGTCTTAGGTGACGTGCTTGTTCGGCCAGTGAATGACTGGCTCGTGCACTAGACGAGGTGTGACTTCTGCGTGGAACATTGGCTACGGGTTTGTCTCCGTTCTGTGATACGAACTGTGTACAAGCACGTTTGTACTACTCTGGAACTTGAGGGGAGCGATTGCCTCAGCTGAGAGTGGTTTAGCAAACTAGACCAAGTGAAAAGAATAAATGTACATTGGGATATCTCGAAACAAAAAACTATCTGCGCCTCATCCTCTCCGCCAGGGATGTCGTTACTCATAATCGTACCCATCGAAAATCTAAGGTTACTGCATCCTTCGCGTCCCTCACACAAGCAGACTGCATCCAAGTCGTCCATCCTGTGACGATGATGTCGTATAAGTCTTCAGCCTCGAGGCAAACAGTGAACATACCACGCCCAGCGCAGCCACTTCATTCTCTCAATCATCAACCCTCTTCACCCGCCTAAACAGGTTGTGCAGTTGTGCGTCCCTGACTCCATATACCACGAGCCCCCTACAGCGCACTAAGCAAGAGCGAAGAAACACGCCGTAACACCCAGCGCCAGAACAAATGACCAACTCCCCTTTCCCACTGTGTTCTTAGCACCAGTAGAAACTGTGGAATTCGACGGGCTAGGCGAGCTAGTAGACAAGGTGCCATTCGCCGCAACATTGCTCGATGAGCCGGTGGAAAGACTGCTCGCGTTGCCCGTTGCCGTGGGCACGAGCTCCAGAGACCTGGTCTGGGTGGTCTTGGAAGCGACGTTTGTCTCCTGAGCCAAAGATGAGGATGCATTCGCCGCAACGTTTGAGGTCTCACTCACTGCTGCGGTCTGAGCTGCAGGATACATTTGCGCAAGCAGGACCATGACGTCTGCGGGTAGGTCCTTGTACCACTGCGGAGTCACGTCGCCTGTTGGTAAGACAATGTCGGTGCCAGTAGTTGTGGGTATCGCAGTCTTCAGAACGGAAAGAATGGAGAGCTTGGTCGGGTCCATGGTCGCTGGGTCCAAGGCGCGCACAATGAGTTCGGCGACAGCGTGGACGTTGGGGGGCGCGGTGGAGGCTACGGCACTGGCAGTGATGGCACTGACCGTCAGGATAGTTGTGGACCTCATGTTTGCGATAGTATATGTTGTGCTGGAAATGGTGCCGTAGAATGTTTAAAGCTTCACGTAGAAGAACGTGTGCAGTTGGTGCTGTTCTTGTTGACAAACAATGCAGGCGCAACTTGTGTAGGCAGGTACCCGCAAAAAGTGGAGACGATGAAGGTGAAGATGAACTGGAGATGTCCGTTTGCCGGGGAAACCGAACAAGGTTGGCAGATGCAACCGAATATGCAATTTCCTCAGAGAGCCGGATAATGGTCTGTGACGAAGTGAATGCAGCAGCAATAGAAGAGCAAAGAATAATTGGACATCCAGCGCGGTATCCTGTGTGCCTGGCCAGACTATATGGCTGGTGGCACCTGTCGCGAAGCGCCTGCTGGGGAGGTCGATGGTACAAGTGTGTTGTTTCGACCAGTGGTTGTGGGGCGTTTGGTGAACGATCGTGCAACCACAGACTGACAGGCGTAAGAGGTTCGACGAGGTTCGACGAGGTTACGCACAGAAGGTAGAAGAGAAATTGCCAGCGCACTGCACTGTGATGAAGACTGGTAAACAGAATAATAGAAAGGACGGTGACGGTGCTTAGGAAGAGAAAAGATGCATCTATTCGGAGCTGCGGTGGAGGTACATCTGACCTTTCGACAACCTTCAGGCCTGTCACTTGAGCTAGGTGTCAAGGCGAAGAACGTGAAGCCATATTTGTGAGGTTGGTGTTCGAGTTTGCCCCTTGATGTCAAGATTCGTGGTTTGGATGTTTCGCGCTACACCTTGTCTTGCGTTCCGTGACAAGGCAACGTATCCCACGTTTCAAACAGCATGGTCTCAAATTTGGCGCGCAACTTCATTAAAGAAAAGTCGAAAGCGCTCACAAATGAATGGTGCGCGCAAGGGACTGCAAATGACAACTCGAAAAGAGGTAGACAAAAGTGGACATACTCGTACCTAGACCAACTCTCCAGCGTAGTCGTACACCAGCCTCACCCGCTGCGCCTCGTTCTTGTCTGTCTTCCTCACCACAACCCTCCGCACAAACTTCCTCTCCCCACCAATCTCCGCAAAACCCCAGATCTGCCACCCAGTCCACTTGTTCCCCTCGTTTTCTACGAAGCTCTCAACCACCCCCTCTTCCTCTGTCTCCTTCAGCCAACCTTCAGCTAGGTACTTTGCGTCTTCCTCTGTAGCGCCCTTCCCCTTTGCTTCCTCGAGCACAGCAGCGAGTGTGGTATATCGCGAGCGACCCTTGAGAGTGCCGAAGAGCCAGTCGGAGTGTCCGCGCCATTGCCAGTCGAGCGTGCGCATCTCGGAGCTGCCTTTCAGACCACCGGAGACGAGCTGGTCAATGTCGATCTGTGCAGAGGTGCCGTCCTCGGCGGTGTGGTGCTTCAGATGCTGGGTCACGGTGGCTGCGCCGATGGCCTTACGGGTGAGCCAGCCGATACCTTGGAGGGAGAGGACGGGGTCAAAGGCATCAGAGAGGCTTTTGTTCTGCAGTAGAGCGTTAGTGAAGATCAGGGAGTGGACAGTAGACGTCATGTACCATAGCCCATTTTCCTTGGAGGTTCTTGACATTGACAGATGCTGGAGCGGCCATGGTGATTGTATAGTAGTTTCGTTTCTTTGTCTCTTGTGTGTGATCGATTAGATGATGTAGTATGATGCACTGCAATGCGACTTGGTGGGATTCTCGGTCAAGCAATCGACGTTGAAACTGCTGTGTTATTTCGAAGCCGCCTTGTATCCGTACTGCAGAGGTCTTAAGTATCTCCCCACTTGCCTCGCCCAGCCCCAAGCCTCTCGTGCCATGCTTCCTTTCACGTGGCGCTTTATCTCGTACCTGCATGTGCGCGTCAGGCCAGACGAGATGCCTAGGTATCTTCTCTATTGGGCTAGCTCTTCCGCGGGGAAGCCTTGCATTGGCCCATGTACCCCACGGACATCAACCCCATCCTGGTAGAGCATCAATGGTCTGCAGAATGATGCCATGAACGTGGCTTTGCTCGTCTTGGGCCGAGGAATCCCTTGTGCGGACGTCGAGATCATTGGACAGAATAACACGGTCTATTCGGCGCGGGGCACGGGAGAGGAAGGCGCCGTCGGTGGCGAGGAATTGGCAGGTAACCCGGATGTCCTCACCTTGAATGTGTCTTTGGAAAGCTAGGCCTTGTCGGATTTAGTTCCGGAAGAGAGCCTGGAGAACGCAGGCTGCCTTCTAACATTTGGGCAAGTGAGAGACACTTCTGGTACGTACAGCATTGCATGAAGTTCATACCTACTCAGGCAACTTGCTAACACAACAACAGCCAACACGCTCCACAACTTTCCACGGCGAGAGCTCGAAGGCAACGATAAGCAGCAAACTG
Source organism: Phoma sp. RAV-16-625 (assembly GCA_004335185.1). NCBI lineage: Eukaryota > Fungi > Ascomycota > Dothideomycetes > Pleosporales > Didymellaceae > Phoma > Phoma sp. RAV-16-625. The sequence continues at coordinate 3,945 of SAUA01000138.1, forward strand.
TACTGTCAACTTCAGTTCCAAACCGACCTTCGCGATGCAGTTTTGGCCATTCTCGAAGCAATCCTCAACGCCTCAGTTGCGCGTTGGTTCGACTGCTGCCTCTCACACTTCATCTCAGCTCCGTGTCTTGTCGTTCAACATTCGCTATGCAACATCTGATCCATTTACAAACGAAAAGCCATGGGCCGAGCGCTTCCCTCTAGTGTTGAATCAGTTGCAACACGAGACCCGCTATCTTGATGGCTCGCAAGCTAATCTGGAAGCCACGGACAACTTTGCTGCTTCACTTATCTGCCTGCAAGAGGTCCTTCACAGCCAACTTGTTGATATCTTAGGAGGTCTGAACGGACTTCCTTCGTCGAAAGATGGAAATCAATCACCCTCAGATGGTCCTATTTGGGCACATGTTGGGGTGGGTCGAGATGACGGTGGTACTCAAGGCGAATATAGTCCCGTTCTTTACCCAGTTAATGTGTTCAGCCTTCTTCACTCCGAGACGATATGGCTCAGCCCTACGCCGGAGAAGCCTAGCAAAGGGTGGGATGCTGGCAGCATTCGTATACTGACCGTGGCTGTCCTCAAACACAAGTCGAGCAAGCGAAGGATACTGGCATGTGCGACGCACCTCGATAATGAAGGGTCCAAGAGCAGAGAGAATAGCGTCACGATCATCTTGGACACACTGAAGAGGGTCCACAAACAATGGTCCAACGACTCAACACTGCCCATCGTTCTTGCTGGGGACTTCAATTCGTTTACGGACGAGGAGGCCTACCTTGGTATGGCTCAAAGCGACTTCATGTACGACCTGTACAAGTACGTCCCCTCCAAGCGTAGGTATGGTGAAGAGAACACCTTCACTGGGTTTCAACCAGAGAAAGACAAGGACGAACAAGGAAGAATTGACTTTATCTGGCTTGGCCCAAAAGACAGCGTATACAAAGATGCTGCAGATAGCACCTTGCAGGGTCTGTGGAAGGTTGACGGGTACGCGGTTTTGCCAAATGTGTTTGACGATGGAGTTTATGCAAGCGACCATCGATGCGTCGTCGGTGACACTCGTCTTTTTTACTAGTCAATATAAGCCATTCTTATGTCCAGCATATGTGGGGTGCTGTTCGTGGTGATTACTGCCTGGAGTTGCGGAGTTTGGATGAACGGACTCGGCCCGGCTGAACGTGAACACGCGCTCGTCAGTCGCGTCGCGCGTTGCACTTTAGCTCTTAGGTACATCACTTCACCAACACGACACAGCACAACCGCACACAATGGCCGACTTCTTCAACCTCAAAGCCCGGCAACAGGCTGCTGCCGTGGCCAATTCTTCAAAAGCGCCCAATACCAAGCAACAAGCGGACCGCCTGCAACCATGGGTTGAGAAATAGTAACAACGCTCCCAACACAGCGTACTACACCAAGCTGACGATTTAATTAGCCGTCCAAAGACTCTCTCAGAAGTCACAGCACAAGACAACACGATCCAGATCCTCTCGCGCACCCTCCAATCCACCAACCTCCCACACATGCTCTTCTATGGGCCACCAGGCACGGGCAAAACATCCACGATTCTCGCTCTCGCAAAACAGCTCTACGGGCCCGAACTGATGAAATCGCGTGTCCTCGAACTCAACGCCTCCGATGAGCGCGGCATCAGCATCGTGCGCCAGAAAGTCAAAGACTTCGCACGCCAGCAGCTCAGCTCAGCACCCACGCACAATGTCATGACGGAAGACAAGGACAGCCCCGAGGGCACCAAGATGGTGCGATACAGAGACAAGTACCCGTGTCCGCCCTTCAAGATCATCGTCCTGGACGAAGCAGACAGCATGACGCAAGACGCGCAATCCGCCCTCCGACGCACCATGGAAACCTACAGCAGGATGACCCGCTTCTGCCTCGTCTGCAACTACGTAACGCGCATCATCGACCCGCTGGCCTCCCGCTGCAGCAAATTCCGCTTCAAGAGCCTCGACCAAGGCAACGCCGTCAAGCGCGTCGACGACATTGCGCGCCTCGAGCACGTGCAGCTCGACCCAGGCGTCAGCGAAGAGCTCGTGCGCGTCGCAGACGGCGACCTGCGCAAGGCAATCACCTTCCTGCAGTCAGCCGCACGATTAGTAGGCGCCATGCAGACACCCCGAGAGCCAACGAGTCGCAAACGCAAACGCGCCGTGGACGCCGCCGCCGCCGACGACGAAATGGACGTCGACTCCGACACGACTCTCGTCGACACCCCGGATACCACGCACACGGTCTCGCTCCAAGCCATTGCAGAAATCGCAGGCGTGATTCCGGCCTCTACCCTCACCACACTCTCCGACTCCCTCTTCCCCACATCCTCAGCCCGCAGTATACGCTACAGCGAGATCGCGCGGGTAGTGCAGAACATGGTTGCCGAGGGCTGGAGCGCGACGCAGACGCTGAGCCAGCTGTACGAGGCCGTCATGTTCGACGAGCGGGTTGCGGATGTTAAGAAGGTGAGACTGGCGGGTGTCTTTAGTGAAACGGATAAGCGGCTCGTGGATGGTGGGGATGAGCATTTGGCTGTGTTGGACTTGGGGGTTAGGGTTGCGGGGGTTTTGTGTGGAGCTTGATGAGGGGGAGTGGTTACGGTGTATGAATAATGTTCAGCGAGTACAGACAAGACAAAGAAAGCATGGTCGAGATCGAGTGTATGTAGATTCATACAACATGGCGTGAAGCTCTTCGAGCCATGCCAGGTATTTTGTAGAATTTATCTAGCCTGCAGGGTCATAAATGCTCTCACCCACACAACGCCATCCCATGCTCTCCGTCCATCACCTGCAAATTATGCACACGTTCGATCGATCGGACCTACACCCCAAACATCTCACCGTCAGGGGAGCCGTTACTGTCCCCGCAAGTGACTAGCCTTCAACCTCTTAGCCAGCTGAACAGAATCGGAGTCATCGCCGTTGGAGGGCTGGCGCGCAAGGTCGCGATGAGCCGCCCCCCTATTGGCAGAACGCGGAGGAGCAGAAGAAGACGAAGACGAAGGTGAGGTGAAATGAGATCGTTTAGGGGGGCGCTCACCACTTTCTTTGAGAATCGTTAATAACGTCGCCCAGCCTCCTGTGTGCTGGAGTGCCGAGCCTTCCGAGGTGTCGTGTGTCGAGGCGACCTTGAAGAGTAGCGACTCTTCGTCCTGCAACGTGCGTCAGTACACAGTTAGGTTAGTAGAAGGAGGTTGCTTACCTTTGACAGTATGCCTAGGTTGTGGACGAAGCAAAGAAGGTGGAAATTCGAGATGGCGTTGAGGCCACTCGTAGTGTTGAGCGCAAGACCGTTGGCCTTTGCATTGAGAGACTTGCTCAGCGCCGACACATCGGCCATCTCGCCCATGATTTCGCGGTTCTCAATCGGGAATTTGCCTCCTGTGAAGAGAGGATTTGGCTGTGTGGGGAAACCGTGTGTGAGTGTGAGTAAGAGGTATTCGACGGGAAAGTCTGGCTTTGCGTTCTCCTGTACGTTCGCGCCATGCTCGTTGATTCGTCTGTAGAAGACCTCAGGAATGTATCGTGCTCGGTTCTGGGTGTCGTTGTCCGCCTCATCCTGCACCAGCATGACTGCAGGCTCGGCTGAGGGCTCGATGATGTCTGCGCGCACCATCTCCACCGCCGAGTTCGATGCTTGGTACGAGGAGATACCAATCTGCCCCTCCGCATCACCGCTAATGACGCAGGTTACGAAGTTCGACCCGAACTGGCCCGTCTCGCTCCACTTGGATGGCCGTGGATACCTTGCTTGGTACCGTGTCGCGAATGTGATTTCCAGAGACGAGAGGAAGTACGAGTCCGCGTGTCGTTTGCAGATGACGGAGCCATCGCCCTTGTCTGCATCCAAAAGATCTGTAAAGATGACACCGACCCTCTGGAGCCCGCACTGTGCAGCAATCGCGTCAATCTCCTCTTCGTTGTCCCATTCGCCCAGTGATATGCCGTCCAGCTCGTTGACCTGTGGCGGCTCGTAGATGGTCTCTACAACAGCCTTGGTCCCCAGCGGCACCTCGGTGTACTCCTCGTACCTGCCGTACAGGAAGCCCAACCGCTGACAACCCGTGTTCCGCCAGAAGTTGATCAAATCGTCCACGACCTGTATCGACGCGAACTCGACGTGATCCACCATGCGGTATTCCTGCGGCTTGAGCGAGATGGCTCCGGGCTGGCACTTTGTGCAGATGCCCTCTGGAAAGGGCTTGTGGCCGGATGGACAGTCTGGTCGTACGCGGTAGTAGGGCTCGTTGAGGGGCGGGATGTAGGAGCTTCCGAGCTCGGGTCTGTTCTTTGCCGAGTTTACTTTTCGCAGGTACGAGTGGAAGGACAGGTGCTTGATCTTCTTCTCGGCGAGGTATTCTGCGGAGTAGGGCTCCAGCGGCATGCAGTAGTCGCACATGCCCTTTGGCCCGTGTGTGCACATCCTGGCATCGCGCTTGCGTGGGATCTTGCCGTCGAGCTTGTCGAGTCGGTCGTCGAGCGGGGATTGCTTGACCACCTCCCATGGGTTCTTGATCAGCTGCGTGGGGCCGCCGAGGGGCACCGACGGCATGTCGGAGTGTTCGACGGCTTTTCCATTCAGACGAGCGGCGCCTGACGGAGCTGTAGAGTTGCCGTTGGATGTGGTGGACTGCTCGTCGAAGGTCAGGAAGAGTTGTGCGCCGTGGCTGGGGTGAGGTTAGCAGTGAGGGCGTCATGGGGCAAGCTACCTACGATAGTCCGACTTGCTGGAACGTCACGCCCTTCAGCGAGGTGAACTTCCTGGCGTCTCCTCCCTGCGGCTTGTTGCTGACAGCGACACTCGTAAGGTCAGCATTCTTGGGCAGCTTCTCCGCCACCTGCGGCAGGATGTCCGGGAAGGTGGTCGTGGGCTCGACCGTGAGGCGGAACTGGCCCTCTTTGCTCACGAATCGGAGGATCATGGCGGGTTGCGGCGGGTGAATGTAGTGGAGGAGCAGGTGAGAAGCCGGTTATGTAAGCACAGCTGGGTGAGCGAGCTGGTGAAGGGAGGTCGCGAGGTCGAGAGGTCGAAGGCGTTGGTGGACAGTTTCGCTGCCGGGCGCGCGTGTTGGAAGCTCGCCGAACTAGGTCGTCATAAGCAGGCACGACCCACGACCCTCGACCGACAGGGATGTCCCGCCGCGAAGCTAGCGCGCCTTGTGAACGAACATCTGGCATCATTCACTTCGCATCACAAAAGTGTCCAAACATTCACGTCCCCCGTGCGCATTTTTCCTACAGTCGCTCCTTTACTTCTGGACCGGCCGCTTCTGGACACCTTGACCTTGCAGGACTCAATTCTCACAAACACACCCGTTTCTGTGAAGCAAGCCTGCCCAGCAGCCCACCTCCAAAATGTGGCCCTTCGACGCCGTCGACTGGCTCATGCTGCTGATCCCCGTTGCATACCTCTTCATCCTCCTCGGCTCCCTCGCAGTCTTCTCGTCACTCTACCGCAAGCGCAAGGCAGCCGCCGCCTCGTCTCTCGAGCCCTGGTTCCCGCAACATCTCCAGCGCAACATCTACCTGTCGCTCCTCCACCAAGAAGACCCAAAGGTCCCAGACAGCATCCTCAAGGCTGCCCTCCTGCGCCGCGCAACAGAGGACATCCACCGCATTGTGCAGATCCGGAACGCAAAGCAAGCACTCCAGGTCCTGCTGCAGCGGGGCAGCGTCGGCGATGACCTGTGGAAGCGGTTCGAGCGCGCAGAGAAGGAGATTGAGGAGGAGCTGAGAGACGTCGTACAAGAGGTATGTCCCTGACCCACCGCAGTCGCTCCAAGCATTGTCGACTGCCCACCCAGCAAAGAAACACCACTAACCCCACCAAAGGCCAACGCATTCGCACCCAACTGGGGCCAATCCATCTTCCAATCCGCCTCAGAAATGGCCCAAAACAACCACATCCGCGAGCGCCTTAACGAAGTCCTCGCCAAAGCACCCGAGGAGTCGCAGTGGTGGAACACCCGCCGCGCCACCATCCACGGCGACTTCATGAAGGAGCTGGACGAGGAAAAGGTCCGTAGTCGCGAGGGCAGTGTCGCAGGGACAGGCAGCGTGGTCGGCACCCCAGCAGCTAGCGTGGCAGGGAGCGTCGTGGGCGATGACGCCGTCATGGTGGAGAGCCCGAGCGGGAAGAAGAAGAAGAGCAAGGCGAAGAAGTGAGTAGGGTATGCATTCAGACATGAAACGAGCGTGATCGGTAGTCATCTTCGATACTTCCATCACGACGGCTGAAGCAAGAGTTTTATTTTATTTTTCCATTTTCATTCCGCGCATGGCATAGCTGGCGTTGAGGTGTTGTTGTGTTTGGCAGGGCCACAGTACGATACTCATGGACGGACAGCGTTGAACAGAGAGCTATGACCCTTGGACAACAAGAGGTTATACATACGGTCTACTCGACGCGATGCAAGCTTGATTGAATAGAACATCGCACCTTCACCATCACCACCTGCACTTAATCATAAACTTTGCTCGTGGAATCAATTACAATGCTAACAACGCCGTACCCATATTTGACCCAAACGCGGCCCCATCTCATCATCGTACAAGCTGTCTTTGCTAGTCTAATGAAATGGCGGGTGTCAAGCACCCAGATATACAGTTGCTTCTGCAACCCCTACCTCATTCCTCCATTCACACACATACACACGCACACCCACCCACCCAAACACACATTCATTCCTTCTCTATTTCCTCACAGGCCCACTGACACCCGCGCCAATGACACTCGGCAGCTCCTCGCTTCCAATAGAGTACATCATGCCGATGATGGTCGCGATGAGGAACGCCAGCATGACACCCGTGCCAACAAACAGCCAGAACGGAACCGAAATGTCCTTCTTCTGGCACGCTGGGCCGGCCCACGTCGTCATCTTGCGGCCATCGCCCTTGCCGACAACGGTGGGCGAGCAAGCACAGCCGTAGCGGTCCTGCTGCGTCTTGTCCTGCGCCTTGTGCAGAAGCTTGCACTCGCCGTGGCCCGAGCAGTTGAGCGTCGTCCTCTCGCACGAGGCGAGCGAGTTGAAGAAGGGAGGTAGGATGCCGCGCACCGTGCCGTTGCTCTTCTTGGACGAAGAGATGACGGGGAAGTCCTCGAGGTCCGGGTAGTCAGCCTTGGGGGAGGTCGAGGGCTCGGGTGTGAAGGAGAGCAGCGCCTCGGGGTTCTGGCGGTCGCGGCGGCCTTGGATGACGGATGGCATTGTGTAGGTACCGTAGGGCTTGACGCGGCGCTTCGAGTTGCCCGACGACGACGGCATGGTGACGACGGTGACATCGAGACCGCGCGCAGCGAGGCCAGGAAGGGCATCCTGAAGGACTACACGGTCAATGTTGTCCTTCTTGTCGGCGCGGAAGATGGTCAAGTAGTCGTTGTGGAGGGTGGTCTTCTTGAGCGTAGAGAGGGCAGCGTCGGCGTCGATGCTGGCCGAGTATGTCTTTGCCTTGGGGTCGGCGTGCTTTGGTAGCGAGTCGGCCTGTGTTGTGAAGTCGGTGATGAGGCGGTCGTTATCTGCTGAAGAGGGGGGGCTCGATATCTCAAACGAGGCAGTCGAGGCATGGCGGAGTTCTGCAGGTTCGTTAGTCTGCCCCTAGAGGCCATGTAGAAGGAAGTGCCTACCTGCTACCAAGCTCTCCTCGGCGTCCTCGAGCCATACGAGCAGCTGGGCCCTCGATGTGTCCGTCTGCTCGCCAAAGAGCTTCTGCTGTCTCCCTCCAAATGCATTGATGTTCTTGATGGCGTCGGCATCGGCGTCGTGGATCGAATGGAATCGCGACAGACCGAGTCGCTGCGCAAGGATCAATCGAGCGGTTTCAGGGTCGATGGGCGATGACGCTGGGGCGGCGTGGTTGTTGGTGCCGTCGAAAGTGAAGACATGGCCAGTCTTGGATGCGGCGGCGGCGCAGTACAGCGCAGAGGCAGCGAGGCTCCAAGAGAGCTTCATGGTGGCGGCGGGTGATGGGATCAGGGTTGGGTCTCGGGGATGCGTGCAGCGGCGATGATGTCCAGTCCAGCCCAGCCCGTGGAAACGTCAGTCGCAGCTTCCCAGCTGGCACGTGCACGCGGCGTTCACCAGTGACAACCACCAGTCCACCCAAACGAACCTCGCCGCAGGGCTTCCCGAAAGAACACTCGTTGCCTCACCCACGCCTTGCCGAGTATTGCTTCTGCTATTACTATCGCTCTCCACGCCTCATGTCTCACCACATCGCCTTCCACCCTTCATAACGCCTGCTGCCTCCCCGCAACTCGCTCGCCATCATGTTCAAGGCACAGGTGCTGCGACGGAGCTTCTCTCTCTTCAACCGAGTGCCCACCTCGAGGATAGTACAATCTGCCGCACGCGACGGCTACGAAACCATAACAATACACCGTGTACGCATCCAGAGACCCTTCTTCAGCAGACAGCGACTCGTCGGCGCAGTCGCCATTACAGCAGCCACGTATGGACTTGGACAGTACCTCGGCCTTGAGATTGAGGTAGAGGAAGACGAGCAAGAAGAAGCAAAACAAAAGCCAGGCCGCTGGAAAAAGCAGGTCCGCAAGGAAGACGGTACCCTCGAAGAGGTCGACGACGAAGAGGCAAACGAGGGACAAGCGGAAGAGGGTGACGACGAGGAAGAGCAAGAGGAAGAGGACGAGTACGACGACGCAATCTTGTTCCTCCCCACGGGCTTCTCGCAAAGGAAGCCACCGACCTTCTACAAAGCCTCCGACCCAGAGTGGCAGGAATTCAAGAACATTGTCAAGGACAAGAAGAGAGTAGAGAGGATACGGCAAGAGCTGGTGGACATGGTCCGCGTTGCAGTCAGTAGATCCATATTGGCTGAAAGGATAGGGGAGGTCGACCACAAGAAAGGTCGAGCCTGGATTGAGTTCAAGTTTCCATATGGCCCACAACCAGGGTACGAACGCCCTGGCTACGAGCTGACAGAAGATCTGGAGTGGCGCAAAGCGACACGACCAGTCGAGCCAGCCCATCACCATCGCCTGGCGAAAGTCTTCTACCCGACCGCTGCTGCTGCCGCCTTGTATCAGGATACAACACGAAAAGCGAAGCGTTCATGGAATGAATTCGCTGTACAGATGGGTTGGGCTGAGAAGACTGAGCCACATGCACTTCAGCAGCTGGTGCAACAAACACCATTCCCTCCATCGCCTACAAGTGCTGCTACACCTCCGGCAACCGCAGCTCCCGGCGCGCCGTTTGGCACTTCGCTGCCAGCAGCCCCACAGCCGTCAGCAGCGCAATCCTCTCCAGCAGCACCCAGCACTACCAAAGACACCAACTCAACTCTCCCAGACCCAAAAGCGCTCATGCTCGACCTCGGAGACTTCCGCCAGGACTTCCAAAAAGCGCACAAAAGCACCAGCCCCCCTCCCCTCCCATCCGGCACATTCACAGTCCTCTCCCTGATCGAAATCTACGGCACCAAAGCACGCATGACCGTCAACGTAGCCGGCGTCTACGATCCAAAGCAAGGCCGCTACGTTGCGCTTTCTATCAACCTATGGAACCTGGCGCCGCATCGACAGGCGCCAAAGGGGGGTCCCTAGATCTACGGTCGGGACGACGACATGGCTCAGCGTTCTAGATTCGAAACTGCATCACTGGCGTACCATGGGTTTCAGCGTCCTTTTGTTTCTGTCTTCAGCGGCATCTTGCGAGCGGGGAAGCACGGTCTGGCGTTCTGGATTGGTGGGATATGTAACGATACCTTTTGAGACTGCAACATTCGGTTGAGGCCAACAATAGCACAACTGTATAGCATACATCACTTATGTAGCCTTGAGTCCGTCTCTGCTCACTCACATATGATCTCTTCTTTCCAAAATTCCTATCAATACTTTTCCTCTTCCTTTTCTTTGTCTCTTTGTTACAGGAACCACCGTCCACCTCCAGATGTCGAACTCTTCCTCAATTACGAAACCCTCTGCTATATTCCTCCGTTCTTCTACTGCACGTATTTCCACGCCCCACCCCCTCTGCACCAAAAGTCGCATTTCCTTACCTCCAGACCCGTGATCTCTCTCGCACTGCTGTGGTACTCGCTGTTGCAATACCCTGTCCATTGGATGTCTTTAGTAGTTAGTCGTGCGGGATTTTGCTACGTGGGATGAAAAACCACCTTGCTCTGCTACCTTCCGCTCTGCGGCGCCTCTCTTTACTAGGGGCATGACGCCTACACACGGAGAGATGATTGCAAGTTGACAGCGCGTTGGTGCGTGTTCGACGCAGATCTTTTTCCCTCGGTGCGGAGGAAGGAAGGGAAGTGCGAGATAATCAAGAAGACAGTCTGAGGAAGAGGATGTGTATGTTGTATAAAACACTATGCAGTACATGCTCGCTGAAACCCAACATGCCTTGTATAAACACCGTACGCACATGCGCGCTTCAATGCAGATTTAGCCTGGGACGTTCAGTCCAGGACGCTCTCGCCGGCTTTCGATGCATCCTTTGCGTCCTGAGCCTGTGTCTGTTTGACTTCGGCCTTCTTTGGCTCTTCGCTCTTAACTTCTTCCTCGGCGCTCTCCTCTTCATCGTCTGAACTTGTTTCCTCGCTGCTGCTCTGCTTTGGCTGCGGCTGCGTTGTTTCCTTGGCGTCAGGAGTCTTGGTTTCCACCTCCTTCTTCTTCTTCTCTTCTTCCGCGCCGGTCTCGGCTGAGCTCGAGCTCTCGTCTTCGCTGCTCGGCGCTTCCTGCTCGCCCTCTTTCACACTCGTGCCGGCTTTGCTAGCGTCCTTGGGGTCCTGGTCCTGCGTCTTCTCTGCCTTCTTCGTTGTGGTGTCCGGCTCACTGCTCTCTTCGTCGTCGTCGTCGTCGCTGCCGTCATCGTCTTCCTCCTCAGAGCTCTCTTCTTTCTCCTGTGTGGTCTTTATAGGGCCGGCCGACAGAGCTGGGTTCGCTGCATCGTCGTGCATCGATGGTGGTGCATGCACAGGCTTCTGCTGCCCCAGCTTCGGCGCCGCACCAGGTGTTTGGGGAAGCGGTATAGAGTGTGGAGAGAGGATATCGGGGAGCTCGACCGGCGGCAGCTTTTTGGCTTCACCCTCGTCCTTCTCTGCAGTAGCGGTGTTCGGCGACTTGGGCAGCGGTGTCGACTTCGGGCTCAGGATATCGGCTGGGCTCTTCGCGTTCGTCTTCTCAGTCAACAGCGGATTTGTTGTTGAGATCTTGACCGGCGCAGGCTTCTTGCTTGCAGCAAGCTTCGCTGCTTCGGCGCCCAATTGTCTTATGGCGAGATTCTGCTCCGAACTTGCAACAGGTGCATTCTCCTTTGCAATGCCTCCAAACGACCCGAACGAAAAGCCACCCGGCAGTGCGCCGGCGAGCGGCGGCGGTGTCTTGCTTGGTGCTGGCTCGAAGAGCGATGTGGGTTTGGGGGGGTTGGCAGTAAACTGGGAGTCGACGCCGAGTGCCTCGCGTAGCTCATCGTACTCGTTCCATTCTTCGATCTCCTCGATGCCCTACGTAAGCCAGTCAGCATTCTGTATTTGTCTTGGCTTCCTGCGCACCTACTCCAAGCACATAGCCCTCCTTTACCAGCAGTGGGAGCTTCTTGCCGGATGCTCGCCGCTGGAACAGCTTCTTGCCCAGCTCGTGCGTTGCTGTGTCGAGACCGATGAAGGGGATTTTGTTCGCCTTCAAGATTGTCTCAATTCGCGATGTCGCTGTGATGATGTGTGACGAGCCTGCAGTCAAGGAGGTAAAGAGGTAGATATTTGGGTCTTTGTCGAAGACTGCGAGCTCGGCCATGGTGGGCGGTGTGGGAGGCTTTGAGGGATGGCGGGGCTGTTGGTGGGAGGAGCAAGAAGATGTTTCAGTGCATGGAAGCTGTGGTAGACCCAAATGCAAAGTAACAGGGGAGGGCTCTTATCATACAAGTCAGAGCAAGGGGTATCAAGATGAGGTACGCCAGATCAGTGTTTAGGATGAGGCCATTGCGACAATTGGCGCTCGACCCCGCGCAGGGTCCAGCAAGACCCCTGTCAGAAAGATCCACAGACGCGCATAAGAGGAACAGTAAAGTTGTGGGAATATTGCATTACAGAATAGGAGCGAACGACATTAAGTATTACATCAAAATGTGGCTGACCGTTATGCCAGTAGATCATGTACGTTTGGGCATTGCTACGCGCCAATCATGTGGCTCCCGTTCGTGGTGAGAGCATTCATCAGAGCATCACGCACTTCAAACTCCTCGAGGACTGCGCCGAAGCTGACACATGTTAGCCTGTACTCGCTGTAAAAATCCCGTGTAACCTCACCCATAGCATCGCACTTTGGCGAGCAGCTCCCCCTTGATAGCACCAATCTCCTCCTTTGTGAGCGTCTTGAAGTGCTGGTCCTTCAGAATCATAACCCATGCCATGATAGGCGTGATCTCGCCGTCCAGAGGCAGTCTAGCGCTGAGGTCGAGCAGCTTCATCAGGTCCGGCATCGCGACGTCCGGCATCTGATGGGGGTATTTCTCCTCTGGGCAGTTCGCGATATGCGAGTCGGGTGGCGCGGTCGCCATGAGTGCGTGGCCGCTGATCGTTTCTTCGGCATCGTGGGCACGTACCATCAGGTACTGCATGTGGTCCATGCAAGGGCGCTCAAGACTGGAGGGCGCAGCAGTCAGATAGAGAGCGGGTAATTGTAAAGAAATATGACGTACAAAGGATAATAAATAAAGGAAAAAAGGTAACGTAGCGGACGTGATAAATTACTGTTGGGGTGGAGGAGAAAGATAGGGCGTTCGGTCGTACGTTAAAACGAAGTCAACTCCGATCTGGTCGTAGTCCAGACCGTTAACTTGTGGGCTCGGTTGCAGAGCCTGTGAATGCATTGATGGTTGCTGCATCATCATGTCATGCGAGATCGAGCCGTTGCGGTGATGAACGCTCGGCGGCGAGGTGTAGCCAGTTGAAGCTGACCCGGGCCCATATCCAGACACGCTGCCGCTTGAGCTATATGTCGAGCTCCCTATGTGGGGAAGACCGTTAGGAGGACTCGCAAGGCTGTCGAAAGCGATACCATGAGCCATGAGCAGCTCCTTCAACCGTCGGTTCTCCTCAGCGTAATGATCTCGTTCACGACTTGTGGTACCAAACGTCTCTTTTAGGCGGAGGACTTCCTGCTCGAGAGCTTTGATGTACATTTCCTTCCTCTCGCGATGGGTTCTGGTACAACAGTCAACATGTGTCCATCAGTATCAGGTGGTCAACGTGCCTCTGTGCCTGTCGATTGAGTTCTTGCCGCCGGGTCAAGGCCGGTTTGCTGTCTGGCTTAGGACCTCTTCTCTTAGGCGTTTGTCCATCTGCACTCTGTCAGCTGATGTGTGGCATCCCCAAGCGACGGACTAACCTCGTGTTGTCTTCTTCTCGGTCAAACTCTTAAAGAAGCCGAATTGTGCAAGCGGACTTCTTGGTTCACTGCCTATTGACGACCACTGCCCTTTACTCTCCATAGCAGACACGAAACCAATCGAGCTGTCTCTCCTGCCGCCATCTGGCAGACATAGTGAGGGCCGGCGGGAGGCAGGAGAGGGGTACTCGACGGCAGTGCCGCTTGAAGAGTATGCGGGCATCAAGATTAGCGAGTCTGACCAGGGTGCATATTGAGCGTTTGACATGGGTAGGGTACTGGTGTTGAGTGATAATAGAAATTACAATAAGGGTGTGTATTCGGGGTAGGATGACAGAGACACGAGCGTGTATATGTAGCCAGGCGTGGACATGATACAGTGAGGGATGGCACGGATGCTGATGCCCGGTGGACCGGTAGCCGTGGAGCATGTGCGCGAATGTTATGCTGACGTCTGTATGTGCGGTCTTGGCGAGACTTGACTTGTCTCTGCAGCGTGTCTGCCAACGCGAACGAGAGGCAGGGCGAACAGGTGCTTGGGGAGATGACGAAGGAAAGCGGGCCGGGACATGGGTTGAGGGGAAGTGTATGAGGCGCGAAGCGCAGTCAAAACAAGCTTGACTTCAAACGTGACAGGAAGCAATGCACAAAACAGACTGAAAGTGTACTCACCACTGCCACTGTTGTAGTCTCCCATCCCGGGATCGGTCTTGATGGTAGTTGCCATACTGGGGCGTTGCAAAGACCAGGAGGCTTGCCCAGAGAGCCTCGCAACGGTTTTGCTGATGCTGCTCGTATAGAATGCTCCGAGTGTGGGTTGACACGTACTAGAGGCTGTCAGTCAACGCTCACCCCTGCGCAAATCCAAAACATACACAGAACAGTTGCTACCGCACTTCTCTGAGGTTGACAGGCAGGGACCTGGTGACAGAAAACAGAAAAGCTACGACGACGTAATCAGAACCACTCTTAAGAGAGCCTCTAGCACACAACCATGCAAGCTGCGCAGTCTGGAAAGTGTAGAAAGATCGGAAGTGACGCAGCGCTGGGTGGTGGCTGGGGTGTATCGAGACGGAAGATGGTGCTGTTTGCGTCGCAGGTGGGGGGATCAAATAAGGCAATAAGCACACCAGTGGGCGAGCGGGATGTGACCAAAGAAAACCTCGGAAGAAACTCTTACACTTACAATACGATGCTTAATGCGGTCTAACGGGCTCAATGCGCAACGCGAACGAGCTCATCGGCGCAAGGAGCACAGCCCAGCCAAGGATTTGGAATTGAATTTCGAGGTCTGAGTACGCGCGGAACGAGCCGGCAGGCACTGGAACGATGTGATTGATCAATAGGAGGTGACGCAGGTAGAGCGCTGTGTCCGGTGGTAGACTTGCGGCTCCGAGGTGATCTAGAGGCGGTCGCTGACTTAAAGGGCGACCGTCTCAAGTTAAGCGCAACACACGGCTCGAAGCAAGGATCCGACAGCAGGAGCAGCTGAGGGTCAGAGGAGAGAGCGACTGAGCTGAGGGCATGCAAGACACAATTTGTTCTTTTGATGCAGACAGAGGCAGAAGGGCTGAGGGCTAATGCGTCGCCGACCAAAGGTCTGGCCCTGCCGCATTCAGGACAATTCTTTGCGCCACAACGATCTCGCCCCTCGACGTCTACCTGTAGGCATGACGCCGCCAAGCTCCGAAAGTCATCGGAAATCAGGTGGATAACTCATCATCACGTGTGCCCTCCCCCGGATTTCCGACGAGTTCGCTCTGGAAGGAACACCATCCGTCCACACGGGGCCTGCTCGAAAAGGTAACAAGCATCCGTTCGTATCCACTTCGAGCGATCAGCGCGTTGCCTTCTCCGCGGCCCTGTCGTCTGGAGACGAATCTTTATGGAGCCTACTGAGAATCTCAAAGTTTCTGGAGTTGTAGACGCTTTAGTAATTCACATAGCATGGTTGTGCTTGAGACGTTGTGTTCATTGTTCGTTCATTGTAACTCGGCTTATGTTTTGCTTCCACTCAGCTTCGAGGCTGGTGTGCATCGCATTACGAGCCTATTAATGCTAAACTGGCTCAGAGCTTCGACAACATTCAGGGCTTGTTGCCAAGGATACCCTCGATTTCCTCCAGGATCTCGGGCGTCAGCTTGGGAAGCAGCTTGAGAGCAGCGCAGTTGTCGTGAATCTGCTCCACCTTACTGGCACCCAGAATGACGGTCGATACATGTGGGTTCTTCGCGGCCCAGGCAAGAGAAAGCTGGCTAGTGGAAGCTCCGAGTTTCTCGGCAACCTTGGTCAGCTTCTTGACCTTCTCGATCTTTGCCTGCCCCTCATCGCTCTTCAATTCGTCGATAGTCTTCTTGAAGAAGTCCTTGTTCGTAGCGAAGCGAGAGTCCTCAGGGATGCCCTCGTTGTATTTGCCAGTCAAGAGACCAGAGGCGAGCGGCGACCAAATCGTAGTTCCGTACTGGAACTTCTCATAAAGGGGAGCGTACTCCTTTTCGAATCGCTCGCGGTGGAAGGCGTTGTACTGAGGCTGCTCGACAATGGGAGCAATCAGATTGTACTTTTCGGCGATCTCGGTAGCCTCCTGAATCTGAGCAGCAGACCACTCTGATGTGCCCCAGTAGTATGCGAGGTTCATGTGAATTGCCTGTGTGAAAGCCTCAACAATCTCCTTCATGGGCACGCTGGCAATGTATTAGCGCAGGACAGCGTCGAAGTTTTCTACAACATACTCAGGATCGTGGCGGTGAGCGAAGACGACATCGACGTAGTCGTGCTGCAGACGCTTCAGGGAGCTCTTCAAGCCCTCGATGATGTGCTTCTTGCTCAGCCCACGGGTGTTGGGCTCCTTCCTCGATGTGCCGAAGAATACCTTGGTCGAGAGTACGTATTCGTCGCGAGGCCAGGAAAGTTCTTTAAATGCATTTCCCATTTCAATCTCGCATTGTCCGGCAGAGTAGACTTCAGCAGTGTCGAAGAAGTTGATGCCGTGCGCCCAGGCGGCTTCCATAATCTCCTTTACAATGTTTCCCTTTTGCTACACAATACGTTAGCTTCATCACTCCACATGGCATTTGAAAGCTCCTTACTGTTCCTCCATATGTCAACCAGCCTCCAAGGGAGAAGACCGAGACCTTGAGGCCGGCGGGTCCAAGGCGACGGAACTGCATGCATTGTTAGCAAGTTGCCCGGCGTGGCGTTTGGAGCTTGCATACCTCCATGTCCTTGGGATCGAACTTTGACTCGACGGCAGGCATGATGAAGACTGTGTACTTTTGGAGTTGGGTATCGGTAATTGAGAGATTTCAGTTGTTAGGGCAAAGCGGTTGGAGGCCTCTGATAAAGTGATGGCCCACCGTGCTGACGAAGTTGGGAAAATGACGTTACAACCCCGCCATCCATTTGGCGGCAGAGATCCAAAACGGAAGGAGCGCCCTACAACTCATCGAAAGCGCATTCAATCTCGTCATGACTAGGCATCAATCGCGGCTTGAAGTACAACAATCCTTGACCCACAGTGCAGGATGCGCATAATGGCAGCGCAGTTGCCGTCAGATCTGCTTATGCGTCTCGGGAATGCGAACGAGCATGGTCAGCCACACATGTCTGAAGAATACGACAAATTCGAAGCCACTCAAAGCTGCAGCACCTATTGAAGAGCAGGGTCAGGGTTGGGCGGACGTGGTTGGCAAAAGCTTAGCCATCGGCTTTGTTTCGAAACACAGGTGTCGCAGAGAGGGATGACAAGTGCGGGCGCTCTAGCGAATCACAGCCCCAGCACGCCCCAGCACTGGACCGTCTACAATCACCGTCGCCGCAAGGATTGGCAGGCATCTGCCCATTCACTTCAGAGCCCCTGGGTCCGTAGGGCTTACGCTCTGGAATGAACGTTGTCAGCCTCTATTTAAAATGGTTGCTTCGCCTTCTCTCAATGCTCATCACCCACTCGCTCAGCCACCTTGTTCACACATAATCTCCTTTGCTGGTCTAGGAATTCATACTTTCATTCACAGTCCCTCATTATAAAGCAGTCTCTACGAGCCTCTTCCTCTTCTCAAGCTTGCCAACACTTCAAACGGTCTTTCACTACGCTTTCGAATCATCACAATCATCAACATGCTTTGCAAGGCCTCCGTTCTTTTCGCCAGTGCTCTTGCACTCGGTGCCTTCGCCGCACCTATTCCCGCAGACTGCCCTGACAGTCACACCGAGAACACCTACGCCACTCCTGCAAATAACAACAAGGCCACTGCTGGTTCCGTGACCGCAGCTCAGCTTACACAGATCGCCCCAGAGACTGCATCGTGCTCGGGCGCGCCTTTCCCGGAGGAGTGCGCAGATGCTGCTACAGCAGCCACAGCCCTCAACAAGTCTTTCGACACATATGGCATCAAGACTGCTGGAGAAAAGGCCGCTCTGATTGCCTACACCTTGTTTGAGTCCGGCAACTACAAGTACAGCAAGAACCACTTCCCCGGTCGCCCAGGACAGGGCACCCGCATGATGGCCATGCCTCCTTTCATCTCCAAATATGCAACTGCTGTTGCCGGCGCAGACGCTGTCGCTACGGCAAACGCCGCTGGAGGCGACGCCGGCGCGATCGCTGTTCTGGCCCTTGTCAACAGCGATGACGAGAAGAGCTTTGGAAGTGCAGCCTGGTTCTACAGCACTCAGTGCTCGGCGGACGTCAAGGCTGGCGTGGCTGCCGAGACTGTCGAAGGGTGGCACAACTTCTTGACAGCGTGTGTTGGTACTACTCTGGACGAGACTCGCGACACCCCGTGGGCTGCCGCAAAGACGGTCATCCTTGGGTAGATCTGATATGGAGGGTTTTTAAGCAGCGTTTTGGTTTTCATGATGGCGACGAGCATTTATGGGAGCGATGGAGCTGGGAGTATTGTCATGTTTTCACAGTTTTACGTATCTATCAAGTTCGATATCCAAATCTCACCACGTTACTGTTCTTTCTCTTGATTTGCCTCGCTTATGCTTCGCTTATTATAACAAGCATATCAATCCCGACTTGCGTCTGGTTAATTTATGCATCGCGTCTGCACGAGAAGCCTCGCCATTATCAACACATCAAACGTTGTCCTCAAACCATCGCACCCCAAAACAACCATTTACCAGCGCATGAATAATTTGTCTCTCCATCGTAAGACGTAGACGTGAACGTGAACATCGCTCGACCTCATGCACTACCAGAACACGCTGGAATGCAGATGTCCATGGTCACTCTTCGGGAGTCAAGTAGCAGACAAGACAGAGAGGGGAGTCTGAACCTCTTCTGGAAGTCCCTGTTGTGTTGGACTGGGTAAATAGGTGTTTCAGGAGTACAGAGTGGCACGCAATGGCAGGCAGAAGGCATCAGGAAGGCAGTGGTTTGGGATGAAACTGGGACACATGAATTCATTTTTGTGTGAAGAATACATCGTACGATTCCATTATGATTAACAATACTAATGTGTTCGAAAAAGGCCTCATATCCAGTGTCTGCCATTTGCCCTTCCGCCCAGCGCATCAATAGTGAAAGCACTGACATCCTCATACCCCATGCTCTCGCCACACTCGGGGCACATACACCTCTCCCTCTTGTCCATGCTATTCTCAACCCACGCCTGCATGCACGACAAGCACGTTGACGTTTCGTGCCAGCAGTTTCCTGTTATTCTGCGCGTGCTGAAGTCGTCCACGGGCTTTGAGGCTCGACAGAGCAGACATGTGCGCTCGAGCATTGGGGTGCCTCGACGTGGTGTAGAGGTGGATGAGCTTGCGAAAGCGGGCTGAGGAGGGGTCATAGCTGTGGGCGAGATGAAGCTTAGACGCGAAGGGGCGGTGCTGGAAGCGCTTATTGGTGAGGTCAGACTCGTGGCCATGTGCGAAGAGAAAGTGCTGCTGCGGTGCGAGTGGAGAGATGTGGGGCGGCTGTCGAAAGTCTCGCGCGGCGAGTTGGGACTGAGTGGTGAGGGATAGCCCTGGCTTGGGGACAGCAGCGGGTTGCTGCTCTTTCGTCGTTGAGGGTTGTTCAAGGGGTTGGAGACTGAAGAAGGTGGACTAGGTGGCGCACCAGCGCTCGAGTCTGCCGCACCTGTCCATGGTGCGAAGGGTGGGGGAAGGACAGCGGAGTTGCGGGGCGACTTGTCGAACGACATGGCGAGCGGTGAGTGCTGTGGTGTAGGAAGAAGGTCGAGTGGCTTGAGCTGCGACTGTGGACGCGGCGACGGTGTAGGCTCGGCTTCGTCTCGAAGAGGCTGGTCGTATGATGAATAGCGATGGGTGATTATGGGGGCCTGGCTGTGTTGCTCAGGTGCGTTCTGGCTCACACGACGGAGATTGCCGACAATACTGATCCTGTCGAGTTCGTTGGCATTGGACGCACGACGTCGAGCTGGCTTTGCGAACTTGAGTATGTTCGGTATTGTGGACCATCGATTCTTGGTCTTGTTTGCCTTCTCTGCTCTGGCCGCCTTGTCCTTCTCGACCTCTTTCTCCTCATCGCTCAACATCCGACCCCCAATGCGCTCGAATGTGTTCTTGCGTGTGAAGGGCGGCGCCGACAACGGCATAGGCGATTCTGCTAGAATGTCCCTCTCGGGCTCTCTCTCCTGTGCGCCGTGTGTAGCATCCTGGTCGACGTATTCGTTGACAAAGATATCTGGATTGTCCTCAGACATTTTGCGTGAAAAATTTGGATAGCTGTTCAGCCTAGAACTTCTCGACGACGCAATCTTCGTCTTCGATCGATTGCGCGAGTGAGATGATGCAAACGACACGGGACGCGGTCTGCCCTCTAGCCATGGCTTGCTGATAGACTCGAAGCTTTCTCGCCCAGAATCGTACGACTCAGAGCACTGAGGGTGTGCTGGTTGTGCTGGATGTGCCGGCGAGGCAGCCCATGTTTGGGGATGTTTGAGGCGCAGGTCTGGTTCGACATTGTCGAACGACGAGAAATTAGGTGTCGACGAGGAGCTTTGTTTTGCTAGGAGGTTGGGATTTTCGAGCTGCAGCGATACTGGACGCTGCTGACGGGCGTTTTGCTTGAGCGTCTTCGATAGAGCAGCCCATTCTGGTGACGATGAATACGAAGCTATCGACTGGATCTCTTCCGGGTTGTAAGATGGTGGCATCCAGTCCGTTGTCTCTACTCGCTTGATGTCGAAAGATTTCTCAAGCTTGCTGACCTTAGGCTGCGCCAGTCTTTGTACTGCTTCTGCCGAGTCGAAGGACGCCGGCGACGGTCGATGTGGCTTGGTCCAGGGCCTCTGTGATACCTCAGGCGAGATGTCGTATTCTTTGGTTGCGTGACTGTCTCTATTGGAGGAGGCTGCGTCAGCACATGTCTGAGGCGTGACTGGTGGCTCGATGTCCTCGAAGATCGAGAGCCTGGACGACTTCTCAAAGTCGAAAGCTGAATGTCTCCATTCCATCTCGAAGACGTCGAGGGAAAAGCGGAGAAGGTAGGGACTGGGTTGTGACAGGAGGTAACTTACTGGCGTCTGTGGGTCTTGGGTGCGTCGAAGGCTCGAAGAGAATCGTCGTCATCGCTCTCTTTTCCAGACTCCACATCTGAAACATCTAGATGCGCGTAGAGCGGCCTCTCCAGCCATCTTGTAGTGAGTGACTTTTCACGCTGTAACCTGGCTTCTTCTGAGTCTGCAACCAGTCCCAGCATGCGCTGTGCCTTTGCGAAGTCTCCCGTGACTGGCCGGGGGTGCCGGAGAGCAGGGTGGATGCAATTCAACGGCGCTAACATGGTTGTGTGGATCACCGTTTAGTAAGTCGCCAACCAGCGATATCAACAAAAAGGACGAGGGGTTTGAAGGAAAAGCGAACGTAGGCACGAGCGAAACAATAGAGCGGCGCCCAAGATTGACTACCTCGCGACGGCGTGGGACAACATCGTGGTTATCTGCATTCGTGTTGCACCGTTAGGGCTACCCTAAGAATGATGGCTGGCCGTGCGACCGACCCCAGCTCGCGACATTATCGCAGCTACACGAGACTTGACGGAATCGTTTCAAAGATGCAGACCGCGTAAGTCAGCATTAGCTTGTCTCCCACGGCAAGCGTGCTTGCTCATTCGTTGCTGGAGGCGTTCAGATGGCCGTGCTGTCATCCTCCTCGGCGGGCAACGGCTTTGCCCCGCAACGGTGATAGTAATGAATTAAAAATAGCTGCAGAGAACACGCGAGCGCCGCGACGCTTGTGGCAATGGGTATATTTTGAGGGCTGGTCAGAGCCACGAGAGGTGGGATGTGCGTGGATAAGGTTACGAATACGCTGATGAAGCGGCTGGATTTGCCGGCGATCCAAATTTGAGCCATGGCGCATCCACATCTCGCACCGGGAAAGTAGAGTCGCAGCACGACGGCTTACTGCCGCATTTCTGTGTCGTACCTGTTGCACTGTTATCCTGCATTGCTTTGTGTCCAGCAGCCAGTTCATCTCCAAGGCGACAAGGAATGCCTTACGACGCAGCGGTGGTGCTAAAGGTGGCTGGTCCAAGGATACTACAAGGATACGCCTCTCACAGTCGGCGGAGCGATCGTTGTGCGTTGGCCACGTCTTATGGTAACGAGCGGAAGCCATGGTAGATAGCGTTCACCGGTAGCTCATTTCTTGACAGGCCTTGATCGAATTCGCAACCATCAGCGCTATTCGTGATCTGGTGCCTCTCTGAAAGACAACAGTCGACGTGGCGCGAATCACTTGACCATCGGCGAGCTTTAGATTCACTTATCGCAATAGTGTGTGATATTCAAAAACACCTCTTTGTATTAAACGAAACATGTTCGCACGCTGGGGTTTATGTGAGATGACTACACAATATGTGACGAGCATAGCTTTCAATACCAAGTTCATCACCCCATTGACACATTGCAGTTGCCAGCCAGAAGTACCATGGACTTCAGGCACGGTCAAAGAGCCGTTTTACTCGTTGTAAATTCGACAAGCCTCCTTCATGGGTGCTTAGAAGATCACGTGACAGATGACTAAGGATCGCGACGATACTAGCGCGCTTTACCGCCAAGAAGCTGATTGAAGCTCAGAGGAAAAGTCACAGGCAGACGCCAGCCTCCACTTCAACCTACCCCACACCGTCAACTTACGCGCAACACAATGGCTGGTCCGCGCGCAGGAAAGAGCTCTAG
This sequence comes from Phoma sp. RAV-16-625, assembly GCA_004335185.1. Taxonomy (NCBI): domain Eukaryota; kingdom Fungi; phylum Ascomycota; class Dothideomycetes; order Pleosporales; family Didymellaceae; genus Phoma; species Phoma sp. RAV-16-625. The sequence goes on from SAUA01000138.1 coordinate 26,462, forward strand.
GGCAATCGGACCCTCTGATGGGGGCTCGTCTGGCAAGCAGTCCCTGAGCGAGGCACAGGAATCAGAGCTATACGGCAACGGCGGCGATATGTCTGGCTACAACCTGTCCATCGCCGCTGCGGACGGCGACGATGATATGGAGGATGTTGGACTTAACGGAAGGTCGCTGGTCGGACAATACACCGCAACGAGTGACATGCTGAACGAGTTTGCGCACGGCGACACAGCGGAGGCGGATATACTCGACAGCCGCGAGAAGCAAGCACAGATCGCATCTCGCGAGACCGACTACCAACGAAGGAGGTTTGATAGAAGACTATCACCAGAGCGCGCCGATGCTTTTGCGAAAGATGGAAAAGAGGAAGGCATGACGTACAAGGAGATCATGGCGGAGCGGCAGCTCGAGCGCGAGGAGGAGCGTGTCAAGAGAGCTATCGAAGACAAGGAGAAGTCAGGCGGCAACGAGGTGCTGGACCACAAGCCTACCTTGAAGGATGACGCGCCCGCCCCGGTGAACGGCGACAAGACCCCACCCATGGAGAAGAAGCGCAAGAGGAGAAGGTGGGATGAGGGCGCTGCCGACGAGGCTCCCGCTGTCAAGGAGGAAGTCAAAGCAGAAGAGCCAGAGGTCAAGAAGTCAAGATGGGAGACGGGTCCCGAGGAACAGAAAGCACCAGCACGATCACGATGGGATACCACAGCAGCTGCCCCCTCAGGTGGCGCAACACCAGCACAAGCTACAGGTGCAAACGGCGCCCGACCCGCCATGCCTGCCTACGCCTTTGGTACAGACATTTCCAACCGTAATGCTCCGCTCTCCGACGAACAGCTCGACATGATGCTACCGGGCGAGTCTGAGGGTTACAAGGTGCTCGAGCCACCGCCTGGTCACGAGCCAGTACGCCGCCCGGTAGGCGTACCACAGCTACCGACAGGATACCAGGGATTTCTGATCCCAGAAGCAGACAACAGCTTGGCAGCCATGGGCAAGCAGTTACCAACAGAGATCCCAGGTGTTGGTGATCTGCAGTTCTTCAAGAATGAGGACATGAAGTACTTTGGCAAGCTCACCGATGGAGCTGATGAGAACGAGATGACCGTGGAGGAACTGAAAGAGCGCAAGATCATGCGACTGCTCCTGAAGGTCAAGAATGGAACACCGCCCATGCGAAAGACCGCACTACGACAGCTCACAGACAATGCTCGTCAATTTGGTGCAGGGGCTCTGTTCAACCAGATCCTACCACTATTGATGGAGCGTACACTAGAGGACCAAGAACGCCATTTGCTTGTCAAGGTCATTGACCGTGTCCTATACAAGCTTGACGATCTTGTACGGCCATATGTGCACAAGATCCTCGTAGTTATCGAGCCTTTGCTCATTGACCAAGACTACTATGCACGAGTGGAAGGTCGAGAGATCATCTCGAATCTCGCAAAGGCCGCCGGTCTTGCACACATGATCAGTACCATGCGTCCAGACTTGGATCACCAGGACGAGTACGTGCGAAACACAACTGCTCGAGCTTTTGCTGTTGTTGCGTCTGCTCTCGGTATTCCAGCTCTTCTTCCCTTCCTTCGTGCTGTTTGCAGGTCAAAGAAGTCCTGGCACGCTCGTCATACTGGTGTGAAGATTGTGCAGCAGATCCCCATCCTGATGGGTTGCGCTATTTTGCCTCACCTCAAGGGTCTTGTTGAATGTATTGGAGAGAACTTGAACGACGAGCAGCCGAAGGTCCGCATGGTTACAGCCCTCGCTCTTGCTGCGCTCGCCGAAGCTGCTAGCCCCTACGGTATCGAGTCTTTCGACGATATCCTCAACCCTCTCTGGACAGGCGCTCGACGACAGCGTGGTAAAGCTCTTGCATCCTTCCTGAAAGCCGTCGGTTATGTGATCCCGCTTATGGATGAGGAATACTCCAACTATTACACCAGCCAGATCATGGAGATCGTTATCCGGGAGTTCCAGTCGCCAGATGAGGAGATGAAAAAGGTCGTTTTGAAGGTCGTTTCCCAGTGCTCGAACACAGCGGGTGTCACGCCAGTTTACCTGAAGGACAACGTACTACCAGAATTCTTCAAGCACTTCTGGGTACGGCGTATGGCTCTCGATAAGCGAAACTACCGCCAAGTTGTGGACACCACCGTTGATCTTGCTCAGAAGGCTGGTGTTGCCGAGATCGTTGGTCGCATCGTCAACAACATGAAGGATGAGAACGAAGCATATCGCAAGATGACAGTCGAGACTGTAGACAAAGTCATCAGTACGCTCGGTGCCCACGACGTTGACCAGCGCTTGGAGGAGCAGTTGATTGACGGTGTCCTCGTTGCATTCCAGGATCAAACCATCGAAGACCCCATTGTCATCGATGGCTTCGCTACAGTTGTCAATGCATTGGGCGAACGCACGAAGACCTATCTGCCACAGATTGTTGCTACCGTCCTTGCCCGCCTGAACAACAAGTCTGCTACTGTGCGACAGCAAGCAGCGGACTTGATTTCCCGCATCACATTTGTCATGCAGAAGTGCGACGAAGACCCACAGCTGATCAAGCTAGCCCAAGCTTTGTACGAATACCTTGGAGAAGAGTACCCCGAAGTTCTGGGTTCCATTCTAGGTGCTCTCCGTGCGATCGTCACTGTTGTCGGGCTTCATGCCATGCAGCCACCTATCAAGGACCTCCTGCCTCGACTCACACCCATTCTCCGTAACCGTCATGAGAAGGTGCAAGAGAACACCATCGATCTCGTAGGTCGCATTGCCGATCGTGGCGCCAACTACGTCAACCCTCGTGAATGGATGCGCATTTGCTTTGAGCTGCTCGACATGCTGAAGGCCCACAAGAAGGGCATTCGCCGTGCTGCCAACAACACATTCGGTTACATTGCCAAAGCTATCGGTCCTCAAGATGTACTGGCTACTCTTCTTGGTAACCTTCGTGTTCAGGAACGTCAATCTCGTGTCTGTACCGCTGTCGCCATCGGTATCGTGGCCGAAACCTGTGCTCCCTTCACAGTCTTGCCTGCCCTGATGAACGAGTACCGTGTGCCAGAGCTCAACGTCCAGAACGGTGTTCTCAAGTCACTGTCGTTCATGTTCGAGTATATCGGCGAGATGGCAAAGGACTACGTGTATGCCATCACGCCTTTGCTCGAAGACGCCCTCATCGACCGAGACCAAGTCCATCGTCAGACTGCGGCATCGGTCGTCAAGCACGTCGCTCTCGGCTGCGTTGGTCTGGATTGCGAAGATGCAATGATTCACTTACTCAACCTCCTATGGCCCAATCTGTTCGAGACTAGCCCTCATGTCATTGACCGTATTGTTGAAGCTATAGAGGGCATTCGCAACGCTGTTGGTACACCGCTGGTTATGAACTACGTCTGGGCGGGTCTCTTCCATCCTGCTCGCAAGGTTCGACAACCGTATTGGCGTATCTACAATGACGCTTATGTGCAGTCAGCCGACGCCATGGTACCTGCATACCCGACTTTCGAAGAGGAGAACATGAGGAGACACGAACTGGATATTTTCATCTAAAAGTGAGAGCTTTCAATTTTTCCTTAGTAATGTCGCCCATCATGTATATCACTTCTGGCGCGTAGAGTGGAGTTTCGGGCGTTGTTAACCTTGTATAAAGCTTGAGTCTGGCGATCGTGCGAACAGATGCTATCGGTGGATGAGATCAACACTGGAGATCACCCTTATGGTAACGAAATACAATCTGTATTCCATTCAAAGCTGATTGAATCTAGATCATCGTGACTTGATCTGCTGACCTATACCCTTTTATCTCGCAACGCGGTAAGTCTTGCGTGCCGGTGCTCTCTCTGCTAACACTGTAACATCTCACATACCTCATGCCCAAAGTGCGTCTCGGACACTGGTGACTTCTATTCGTGTCGCCAATCGATTGTGCAGACTCCTGGCCATTCCCATTGTCCTTTGGTCCATAGTTTTCGATCCTTCAAGCTTGGCAAACCGTAGTAAGAGCGAAATCACCAAAATTACGTGATCCGCACATGCAGGCCATTTAGTTTGAGAGAAACTTGTCTCAGTTTCGACCAGGTGATGCTTAGGATTCTGTCCACATCGCCAATGTAGCAATTCTAATGCAGTACGAGTACCACCCTCACCTTCCCACTCAATTAGGACAGCAACTACATCCACAATTTGCATGCTCGCAACAATTCTTGGAAAGAACGTCCTGCTCGTTAGCACTGACCTGTGCTGCTCTGGCACATTATTCCGCTAGGTTCGGAGCAGCACGAATGTTCTAAACTCCTTGTAACAAGGTGGTATTACTATCCACCCGCTGCGAAACGTTCCAGACAATGGACGCGGCGGCAAGGTCTTTCGTCAGCGATGGTCAGAGCAAACTGGTATCAGACCCGCACGAGCTTTCGAATTAAAGGAGGTAATGAGACTCCAGGCTAGGCCGAGCTTCTCCATCTCCAGCCATGGTCAAGAGCGGTTAACGACTGACAATACGGTCGATCCGTTCTAGCTATGCACTGTCGTACCACGTCTACTGCGTTTCGAGTAGTCTGTAGAGGCGTGGTGTATGGTCAGATCGAATGATTGTAGTAGAAGGACTGGTGTTTTGCAAGCTACTTGTCGCGACTGCTTTGTTATCGGGCTGTATAGTAGGAGTGTGCGTTATAGCGCATGAAGTGGGACGCGTTTCTTTGCTGACTGGCCTCTTCTTTTCAAATCAAATGTCCTCTTGAGATGTTTGCATGATGGAAGATCGGGCCTCTCTCGGCGTTTTCGACGATTTGTCTCGGACAACTTTGCCCATTCACCATGAAAAGTCGAGGTGGCGGCCTTGTAAGGTGATCACCTATTGATTTAGAACACGCTTAGAACTCTACTTCGATTCAAGTAAAACTGATTCCTTTCACTTATGAACGACCTCCTTAGCCACAGCAGCGCAAAGCTCAACCTTTACACCCGCGCCACTGAGAACATGTATCCAAAGCCTTTGCGTATCACTTAAGCGATCATTCTCACTCTTCACCTCTGCAAACTTGACTTCTCCGTTCTCCTTTTGGCTGCCGCCCGATTCTCCAGCTGCGTCCTCTTCTGCGACTCTCCATAGGAAGAGGTCAGGTACACCGCCCCCTCGCTGTCCATACTCCTGCGCCATGACTTTGCACACGGTTGCCAATGCTTCGCCGTCGAAGCAGTGTGCTATCTCTAGCAGGTCGTTGACGTCGTACGTCCAATCCAAGCCCACCACGCATGTCCGTCTCTCGTGGTGCTCATCATATATTCGCCTCATAATCTCCGGTGCGTCACCGTTACTTATCTCGTTCAACCTTGCATTGATCTCGCTAATGCGGCTCGGGTAGAAGGCGTCTGTGTGCAAATCGAGCGGGCAAGTCTGATATTGCGTCTGGAATACGTTCGGCACATATGTGAAAAGTACATCGTAGAAGAGATAGGCAAACAGTGTCCGCACAATCCCGCCTTCGCTGTGGAACCCTTTCCAACCGAGGTTGCGATAGTGCGAGAGACACATTGCTTCAACAGAGCATTCGCCGGTCTCGCGCGGGTCGATCCATATCGTTTTACCGCCGCGTCGGTTGGGCGTTTGAGGGTGTGGGCTGCTGTTTCGTCGCTTCAGTGGAGGCGCACGTAAAATCTGGGTTCCTTCGACAATGACTTCAAGAGGTTTGGTGAGGCGCACATGTGTGAAGTCATGTTGGGCTCGTTTCGGGATGTTGAGGGATTTCTCAAGTTTCGTGACACGCTTTTGCAGATCGTAGTGATGGATTATATGGACGAGGTTGTCTTGGAGACCACGTTCGCAGGTTTGCAGGGCGATGCGCTTCCAGTGCTTTTTCTGTTGTTCTTCACTACGCTTCTCTAAAGGTGTGAGACCGGCCATGTAGTGCTCTTCAAGGAGCGCTTTGCGCTGGTACCAGGCTCCGCGACGGGAGTGGTGAAAGAGGCGCTGTTGGAGAAGGGCGGACGTGACCTCATATTCCCGTTCATGCTCTTTACGGCGGGCAATGACATACATGGCCTTGTGGATGATTCGTGTGTAGACCCAGGCAGGTGATAGACGGCGTAGGTAGGATCCTTCACCGCTGTGGTAAACGCTGTCCTCTTTCCGTTGTTCTTCCTCCACAAGGAACTGCCATCGTGGATAGATGTCCTCTAACACATCCACGATTTCCTGATGGTTTTTCTCCGTTGGTCTCCCATTGAACTCCAAGATGTTGTCTATCCGAAACTGCGTTCGTATTGATGCTTCATATTCCAAAAGTAAGGAACGTGAAGCGAAAATGTTGGCAGACCGAGAGACAATATATTCAGGAAAGTTGCGTCGAGCAATCTTTGCAAGGATAATCGTCGTCAGTGACTTTTCTGTCCACTCGGTCGAGCGGTAGAAGACAAGGTGGACACGCTCAAATAGCTTCCTCGTCGCCGCTGAAAGCCGTATGCAAGACCCAGTCTCGCTCATTATCTTGCGAGTGAAGTGAGCGTCGCGGTTCGCGGTATCAGATAGATCGGACAGATCTCCTTCCTCCGGCTCCTCGACCTCTGGTGTCGCTGTGCCTGAAACGGATGACTGCCTCGACTGTCTTGACTGCCTAGAGCCCTCTGTATCGGACCGCTTCAGGCCCACATGCCCCAGACCGGCTTGTTTCTTGCTCGCCCGTCGCAGCGCTGTCATGAGCTCTCTTTTGTTCTTTCCTTGAACTTTCGCTTCCTTTGCAAGAGCCTTGAGTTCGTCTAGTCGCAGCAATGAAGACGCTTCATCCAACGTTGTGATCTCGTGTTCCGATCGATCGGCAAACGTGAACGTCTTTGTCAGCGTTGTATCTGTCGGTGTTTCCTGCTCGCCAGGGTGTGTCTCGACCTCGGCCGACGATGCGGGTAAGTCGAACGAGCGCTGTAAGGTTTCGACCGCCGCGTCCATGTCCGAGAGATCGCTATGATAGCCGAGGTTTTTTATGCGGTGCCATGCAGATGTTTTGCGGAGGAAGAGTCGCACGTATAGATACTGTGCTTCATAGTTCAGCTCTCTCCATATCCTGAAAGCCTCAGCCTCAGCCTCGTCAAAGAGGTGGTGTTCTTCTTCCAGCACTGTATCCAGGGCTAGATTGAATGCATCAACGTATAGTGAACTTTTTCCTCTGATCCATGACCGATCTTTCAGGCGGTCTTCGGCGCCTTCTGGTTTCTCTTCTTCAGATGCCTTGAACGCTTCATATGCCTCGATAGCCTCTGTGCCAGTTTCAATAGGCGGCAACGCACTCTCTAAGTCCGTCTTTGTATCTGTTTCCTCTTCTTTGACAACAACATCTTCGTTCTCGGCATCCGAATCGACAACTTTATCTGTATGGTTGCGCTCCTTGCGTGGTGTAGGCGGCGGCTTGGTTACGTCACCGATTCGCCGGCGTTTCGGAGACCGATCGTTCTCGCCGTTGAAATTTGTGGATTTGGGATGATTTATGAACTGCGTGATCATCTGATTGTGCTTTGAAGGACTGCGCAGATTCAGTGCCATCGTTGTAGAGAAGCCATGCTGACTGGCTCGCCACCTTACACTCGAAAGACGCGACTTCCAATCGCGTGGTCACGGGAGCGCTAAGCCACATTGATGTGGTCAGGAGTTCTGTTTTGAAGCTCCTCATGTTCACCTTTAGCTTAGTGGATCATTTTACACCATTGCTGGCAGTAGTCTCGTACAGCAGATCGATTTATTGCGCCACAGGAGAAGTGTCAAGTTAAGTATATAGATAAACAGATCGCTATGTACGCGCTAAATCGCTCAAAGTATGCAAGTATAAACGAAGAGAAGGAGTATGTGCAGCTGCACGTCTTCCAAGAAACTCAAAGTCCCCAACTTCCTTTCCTAACGGCGACTCCATGGCCTTCCAGAGGGGGCGCATCACTCATCTTAGGATGCTGTCTAGCCCACTCTTGGATGTAGGTACGGAGAGCTCGCCAGCGCGTGCATGTCTCCTCGGTGATCTCAGCATCTTTGAGGTTGCCATCCTTCCCTAGGCGGATGTAGCCTCGAGACTTTGCCAAGTGATCATCCTGTCTTAGCTCACAGATAGAGATGCCGGAAATCTTGGACAGCTCTGGATCAAAAGGCTGTGCCATAGATGGGTAGCCTAGCGACAGGTAGTTGTAGACCTGAGTGACGAAGTCGTCGCCAAATTCTTCTTCGATGGTCTGCTCAATGGCAAGCTTCTCATCGATGTTGCCAAAATCGGTGGATGAAGCTGGAGGTGTAGGTGGCAGGAGGCTCATGCTCATAGCTGGCGACGGGTTTGGCGACATGGGGTTTGCCTTTTCGTGCATGGGTGTCAAGATTCCAGTAGGTCCTCTCGGTGACTTGTCTCCGTCATTAACGCACATACCACCCCACAGCCCATGGGTGCTGGACGCGCGACTGTTGGCTGTGGACCATAGTGATGGCGTTGTGCTCGTTTGCTTGCCGTTGCCTTTCCCACACCACAAGCTCTCCTTTCCATCTTCGGCAGCCTTGCTCTGCTCAGATAGATAGCACATCGCTGTGCGTACTGCGTCACATCCTTGGGTAGGGTCAAAGCGTGCTGGCTCGGGGGACGCGCATCTTGGAAACTTGATGTTTTTTCCAAGCATGGGAGGTCGCGCGCCCTTCCGCATAGGCTCTACCTCGCGATCTAGAGCCATCTTTTTCGCGGTCGAAGCGTCCAGGAAGCCAGCTGGATTGCCGAAAGGATTGAATGCAGGTTTTGAGCTCTCTGCTGCCTGCTTCAGCTGAGCAGCTTGCCTCTCTGCCTTTCGTTTTTCGTAATCTTGCAAATCTTGGTATTCTCGCATGTCCTTCAAGTCCCAGTTGACCTCACTATAAGAAGAGCCACGTCTGTCTTGTGTCTCGGACTCTTCACTCTCGTGATCTATGAAGTGATCAACAGGCTCATGGAAATCGTCGTTGGGAAAAGCCGCCATGGCCTGTTCGCGTAATTGACTTTCAGCAGCTTTGGCGGCGAGGGCAAGCAGGTAACCGGAAGAACTGTCGTCGACACTTTCTCTTCTTCGTGTAGCTTCTTTGTACATAAAGGAGTGGTCTGAGATCAAAGACGGGGAGGCGCTAGGTGATGGAGGACTCGATGCTTCTGATTCGGAGGACTCAATAGGCTCCAAGTCCGGGACACGGAACGAATGCTGTGAACAAGAGAACCAAGATCTCCGTCGAGATGGAGGAAGCTCGGCACGCTGAATTTCTAAGAACAGCGGGTTTTGCGAGTAATTTATGTTTGGTGAGTTGTTGGGTGGCGTGGGCGAGATGCCTAGAAGTCGTGCTTTCCTGACGCTGATAGCATTGCTCTCAGGTGTTGCTTCCGTCTTATCAGAGGGAAGAAGCGCCGGAGTTGCATCACCCGTCCTGCGAGATCTCTGTGCAGTCTCTATCAGTTGTGGTGCAAACTTCCTTGGGCTGGGTGGCTGTCCTCGGTTGACTCTTGCCGTTGTCTCCAGCGGTTCAGGCTTGAATCTTCTCGGTGACGTTTTCTCGTCCCATTCTTCAGCAAACTTCCGGCGGCTCTTACTTGTGCTTGTACTTGTCTCTACAGGCTCTGGTGCAAAGCGGCGAACTTTCTTCTGTGTCGTCTCGATAGGCTCAGGTGCGAATTTGCGGTTTGTGGACTTTGTGGTCTCGACTGGCTGAGGAACAAACTTTCGGCTTGTCCTTTGTGTCGTTTCTGTCGGCTCGGGAATAAACTTGCGGTTGGTCTTTGTTGTAGTTTCCAGAGGCTCAGGCGCAAATCTTCGGTTTGACCGTTGAGTCGTCTCTGTCGGCTCTGGAGCAAATCTACGATTTGATTTCGTTGTAGTTTCTATTGGCTCTGGAGCAAATTTGCGGTTGGTTCTTTGCGTGTTTTCGATGGGTTCCGGAGCAAACTTGCGGTTGCTTTTCGTTGTAGTCTCGACTGGCTCTGGAGCGAACCTCCTCGACGGTTTTGCTGTTCCTTCTTCCGACTCTGCTTTTCGTTCCTTGGAGCTTGAGGAGCTGGTCTCAATAGGTTCTACCTTGAAACGTCTGGGGGGTGCTACGGACGCCATGGTTGTAGACAGCAGACTCTCAGGAGCAGATGCAACCTTTGTACGTGCTTATGAAACAGAAGCCCAAATGCACTGACGTGAGTGGTACTCCCAATCGCTGCGCTGCCGTCGGTCGCGCGGGTAGACTAGTGCCACGCCAGAACTGCAGGTGTGATGTGCGGATGCGCACTCGATGCGGGGACTCCCAAAAATCGGGACTTTACGGGACTGTGTAACTCTTCCTTGCAAAGTGCATTCAATACCGTCTTGAATGCTGCCGTCTCTAAAATTGGTGTTGACTGTCTCTCAGTGTTGGTGCCGAATATGCATGTGTCCTGCAGCAGGTACCCGTTCGTGCGCGATGCGGATATAACGATTGTAATTTGATCGCGTGTTCGAAGCTCTAAGTAGGCGATATGGGTAGTTTGAGGATCAATGGGGGCTCTGTCAAGAGTGTTAAAGCGCAGTCACATGCCAATTGTGTCCCAACTCACCAGCCTTGGAAGATGTATAATCGCACAGCCAAAGACTTGTCGAACTCGTACTGCGGAAGGCCTTGAAACGAGCTGCTTCCGGGACACATGTGAGATGGGACGATGTCGAGCTATGGTTTTGACGTGCAGCGACAGAATGACGTAGCGGGTGTGGAGCAAACGTGGAGAGCCTCGGGGCGAACCACGGTCTTGTGAAGGCTGGGCCAAGGGTGGCAGATATGTGAAGGCTGACCGTTGCTTTTGACGGCTGGAGTTGGGGAGCGTGACTATTTTGAGCGTCGTGCTGCTTGGTTGGGTAGGTATATCAACTGAGATGGGCTGAAAGTGTTCCTGTTGAGCCAAGGGCTGCGCTGGGATCAGATCTCGACCGATCCGCGGGCCTCGTTCCAGGCGAGCCCCAGTGAGGCCCATGGGCTAAGATTGGACCATCAATGCTTTCTCACCGCAACTGCCACTTATCTATCTGCATTTATGGAAACTACATAGGGGTTATCGAAAAGTGCCAGGTTTGGAGCCACATGTGTCCAATCTTAAAAAGCCACACCCATGGCCACAGGGGCAGCGCAACTCAGCGCTCACTTCTTGTCCTCACAAAACCACAGTCAGTAAATATCAAATTGCCTAGCGTCTGGCTTGTTGGAGCGGAGAACGGTCTTGTCTGTGGGTCTGTGGCAATGACTCCAGGTCGATGATTGCTGGAGACTCAAAATGTTGGAGAAACTTCGTTGGGGGATCTGCCAGTCGGTTACACGTCCGCACATTGGCCAGCCAGCTCCTGTCGTGCTGTGCTTCCAGACGTTGCCCACCTTTTCATCTTTTGGTGCCAACACATGCACCAGCTGAAGTGTTTCGATATTGAAAGACACGCATTGTCTTGCAGCAGGGGCCAGCGCAAGGTCCCACATTCCGAGCCTTGAATAAAGCCGCAGCGCCCAACTTCCACACTAGGCAATGCCGCGACACTGTGCTCACGAGCAGCGGGTGAAATAGGGTTGTTGATCCGCTGCCACATGCAAGTGCGCCCGCGGCTGTTCCTTCCCGCGGGAGCGACGAACCAACAGCAACACAAAGATTATTCATACCAACTCCCTTACTTGCCTAACAACAAGCTTTGAATTTTCCGCGAAATGTCTCTGACCAATGCGACAATTCTTGGGGCGAAGCAGCGTGGGTATAATCACTCGACGATTGCACGTCCGCCTGCACCTCCGTTAGCACAGCTGGGTTCACATCCAACCAAGGTAGGGACAAGAAAACAGCGTAATGTCTGTGAACGACACCGAGTACATTCTTGAAGCAACGTGTAGATGTAGGGACAACATGCTAGGCAGTGGACAAAGTATCTACGTTCTCCCAACTGAGCTAACCTGAGCTCATCACAACATACACAGGTCAAATATTCTGAAAGAAAGGTGCTATTCGTCAGATCACACTTAAATGCAGTCAATCGCCCAAATCGCAAAAGACAACGCCAAAGTCAAAGCCAAACGATAGTAGGTATAGGTACAAAACGCCTTCCCAAGACCAAGCCTTCGTTATGCGGACCATTCTTACACCTCGTCCTTCTAGGACAACTCATCCGGTGTCACCAAATGCGCGACTGCCTTCCCACGCGTATGTTGATACTCAGCACTAAGTCGAAGAGGCCTCACATCAAAGTAATACACAAGCTGTACATTATCGACCCAAGTCGAATCCGGGATAGACCATCCACCAATGCCCGGACCTGGCGACATTCTCTGGATGCTTCGGTGCTCAGAAGGCTCATTGCTGCGCGGCCCCACGCTGCATGGCTCGTTGCTGAGGGTTCCTAAGGTGTCCTCGTAGCCGTCGTGTAATGGCGGTCGAGCGGAGACCTGTTCCCAGTGGGCCATCAGCTTGCTATGGTCAAGCTTCTCAGCTCCGTCCATCAACCACACGATCATTATATGCGACAGAGCCCGAGGAGACAGAAGCGAGTGGTATAGCTGGTCATTTGCATGGCCATTGAGGCGATGGTCGAGTGCCTCGAGGCCAGGTGAGATTTCATGGTCATCATCGGAGTTGCTTGACTCGACTGCTGTCTCACTCTCTCCATCATTCACCCGGTCGGACCCATTACCGTGTCCAGCGCAGCCACAACCACAGCCGCAGCGACAGCCGCAGATGGTCTCGTTCAACTGTGGTGACAGGTTGGGTGTTGTTATCATAGGCCTGAAGTCGCTTGCGGACATGATAGTCTCGTAGCTGTGGTCCATTGTACTGTGTCTATAAACACAGAGTCAGTGAGATGCTCGACAGTGCTGTAATCGAGCCAACGAATAAAAAAGGAAACTAGCATACTTGATGTCTAGGGATCAAGGGGACTTCTCGGAAGCCGCTAGCCTTCCTCGCTAAGGTGTATACGTGCTGCAAAGAACAGGGCTGAGTAGCCAATGCAGTGATGTTTCCCTAGATCTGATGCAACGCTAATTGTGCAGAATATCGCCAAAGGCCAGACAATTGTGAAGAAGATGAAAGACGTTCAGATAACAATCCAAGAAGTAGTAACTGTGCTGGACACATTTATGTCTTTGAGAAAGAGGGGTACCAGGCACGACAACCTGTGACCGGAGCCCTTCAAAGCAACGCAGTGAGGACCAGCTCACGTTCTCCTCGACCACTCCTCCCATTCGCCAATGCCTCTGCGACAGGCAGCCATTAGCCTATGACAGCCACTTGACCGTGTCCTCCGCCAGCAAAGATGCTGCCTCATGTTCTGTATGGACGATCTCCGAACCTTAAACTCCACCGCCAACAGCCCACACCACGACCCGAGCCTCGCGTATCCGCGCAGCAAACAAGCAGTAAAACCGCTACAGCCCGTCGGCATCCGTACAATACCAGTCGCATGTACACGTGAAACAGGGCACGTCGAATAGGGACAGTGAAGCTTTTCGTTCATTGGCGCGGTCACGGTCACGGCATCAGCCCTATGACGTTCCAGCGCCCTGTATCTCGTCTCCACGTGCGTCAACGCATCGACACCAGGAATCTCTCCGTGCCGTCGGCGCTCACCGAATGGCAGCGTGCGGCGCGATGAGCTGGATTCAGTCACCGGCAGGGCGAAGAATGCTGAAAGTGATTTGCGGGGAAACATGTCCGGTCGATCTTTGCATGTCTGTGGACTTGATGTGCGAGCTTGTTGTGCAGGGAAGATCGTTTTGAGCGTCGCTCATGCTGCCTCGGTTTGATGACTATTGTGATTAGGTGCCTCACTCCAGGTGACTTTATCTTGATGCGAACACTGCGTTCACTGTAATTGGGCCATTGGCCAACCTGTCCGTAATCGTCCTCCTGTCTACCTCACGAATCAAAAACCCAGTCTTACAGCGATCAAGAATAAGTGATATTGTCTATGGGTATCTTTGGAGCCAATTGAAAACGAAACTACAGCTCGTCAAACGCACGAAACAGCTGATCATCAGTCTCGAGAGGCGATTGGACAGGTGATGTCTTCAGCTGAATAGTTGGTACAGATGTTGCCAGCTCCAAAATATCCTTCTTCGCCATCTCTGGTATGGGAGCTGCCCGGATCTTAGCCTCTATCGTGGAGTCGAGCGTAGGCTTGAGATTTGTGTCGATGTGAGTGTGTTTGGGATGGTGAAAGACTATTACCAACACAATGAGCGAGGTGATAGAAATCAGTATGCCGCCAAAGTACTGCCACCAGCCTATGGGCATTGTTAGCGCCTACAGCCACGTGTATTTTCTGGGGTGACGTACGGTTTGTATCGGCTTCCCATTGAGCCTCGCTCTTTGCTCTCGCATTGACACGCTCCTTCGCCGCCGTGAGCCGTGTCGTCAGACTGTCTGCTTTGTCTTTGCCTACTCGAATCCTCTCCTCCAGAGCAGCAAGCTGCTTCTGCTGCGTATCAAAGTTGTTTGAGCTCTCGAACTGGCCTTGTACGTCGTCAAGCAACTCCTGTGCATCAGTCTCAAAGTTCCCGTGTAGCTCTTTCGTCAAGCTGGAGAGCTCCTGTAGTGTGCCGATGGTTTGTCGTAAAGTGGAGACCTTTTCGAGGATCGAATAGTACGTGTCGTCTAACCGACGTGATGTCTTGAGCGACTGATCGGAGAGGGATTGCAGTACGGTGCGGAGGTCTCTGTGCGTCATGTCAGTTCTTGTAACTATTCAGAGCGTGCTGGGCGCATACCGTTCTCTGGCTTCGACTCTCTTGGCTTCTCGCTCCACCTCTTCCGTTCGCAGTGGTCGCGGCGGTGGTATCGTAAGACCCGCACCATCTGCCGTCCTCTGTTGCTCCCCATTTTCTCTCCTGGATGGGCTTCTGCGGCGGCTGCGACTACGACTGTGGCTCGGCGAGTTGTCCTTACTGCCTCTCGCCTGCTTCAAGAGATCGCCAAAGCTCGTCGGTGGCTGCAGTGCGGATTGGACGACTTCTTTGGCATGGTGCCGTGTCGAGCTATGGCGACGGTGCTCATCGTTGTGATGGTGGTGGTGCCGGTGTGACTTGTGCTTATGAAGATGCGCTCTTCTGCCGCTGGGCTCGGCGTCTGAGCTTACACGAATGGACGGTCGCGATTCACGGTCATAAAGGTTTGGGCGGAGGGGCCGAGAGTAGCCTGAATGCAGGTAGAGCGAGTCCATGTGGACATGGTGGTGAAGGCTATGCGAGCTTGAGAGGTGCTGGGGACGGGAGCCGCGGCTTGAGCGCCTGTCGTCACTGCACCCTGGATCTGCGCTAAGCGAACGCTGAGCGACCCTTTCTTGTGAGCAATCGAGCCTGGAAGTTTTCGTAGAAGTCTTGACTGTAGCCAATATGATTGAATTCAGTGTTTTAGGTGCTTGTGTGTTAACATAAGAGCGATTCGACCGTCTTTCCTTTCCGTGGTGTAAGGAAGACTGCCGTCGTATAGATCAAATGCCGTACATGCCAGCATTACACGCGTCTACACCTTCGTATGTGCACAGTCTGAAACTGCATTAGATCATTTTGATTGCGCTATCCTTTGTAAGGATCATGTTCAAGTGTCCTACAAGATATCGTTCCACCCTGAGCCAGCAAGCATTCGCCCAATCTGATTGCCCTTCTGCCTTAACGCCGTAGACTATGCATGCAAAACGTGCCCGCTCTTGAGAGCTGTGGGTTTGGTATATGTGTGTCTCAGCTCTTGCCGTTCTGCCTCGTGGAGAGCTGCGGTCACACTGACGGTGCTTCTAAGCTGACCTGGCTACTCTTCCTGAGGCTGACGGAAGAAGCTGCACCGCGTGTTTCGACTCCCCGTGCGTTAAACGCTCCTCATGACTTCAGCATGGCATTGCGCTTCTCCCTCCTCTTCAGACGCTCGACACGCTTCTTGTGCATCTTCTCCTCCATCTTCTGGAATCGCTCCTTCTCTTCCTTGGCTGCGCGCTTCTCACGGATCCTGTCGACCTGTTGCTGCTTTGCTGCCGCTTTCTCGTCCTTCAGCTCCTTCTCCTTCGCCTTGACGGCGGCAAGCGCCTTTCTTTCCGCTGTGCGCTTTTCGAACGGTGTCTGGTTCGCGCGAGGCCTGAAGGCGCTTTTGTTGTCGCGCCACTGCTTGCCTGCAGGTGGAATTAGTTGCAAGACTTCTTCAAACACGCACACCAGGTAGTCTACCATTCTTCCTCATTCCCTTGACGGAAGCCGGGGCGGGCGCGGCAGGCGCCTCTGTTGCTACTGTTTCAGACATTTTGGTACTGTCGCTGTTGGTGGTATTGGCACAGAGTTCACGATCCCCGAGTCTCGAACGCGCCCCAGCGAAAATAATCTGAGCCCTGACTGAGCCGATATCGATAGGGAAGGAAGCTAGTCGTGCGCTAAACTTCTCCTGTGCCAGCTCCGCTTTGAGTGGGCCAACCTGGGATCCGCGTTCGCGACATTTGACAGGACGTGAGAGAAGGATCAGATCTGATAAGATAGGTACGAGGGACGATTTTGGGATTCGGGATGAGCCATTTGCTGGTCAACAATCTAGTCCTACACACTGCATATAACAGCTTTTTCCACGCGCTGTGCGCCATTTCCGCTCTTTGTAGCTTGTCGTACTTATGCAGGGTTCTCACCAGACTAATTGAAAATTTCGTCACACCTCTGCACGTTTGTACAATATTGGGCACCGCCTGCCTTGAGTGCATTCACCACCACCCTGTTCAGAACCCACCACGCGGCCCGCTGTGTGTTCGCGGTCCGCTGTATATTTGCGGCCCTTCCCCCTCCGTGTCGCGTCGTACCCACGACTCCTTCTCGAGCTCCGAAACTGTATAACATAGTGCCCGCGTCTATGGGACCAACAGCTTGAACAGCCACCTCTCGCCCTCTTCACCGCCTACGATCGCTGCTCCACGCACAGTACCATGCTCACTGCTTCATGACACAGCTCTGACCATTATACTCTGCACACAAATACACACACCGATACCATTGTACCAGCACACCTATGGAACTACACGAGAGTCCGGTGTCGGTGGTGGGGGCAAGAGGTGGATCACCCAATACACTCATCAAGGACGAAGCACGTCCCACAGCCGTTACGAATGCCGGTGGGCAGGGAGAAGAAGCCTTGAAGGACGTTGTGTGCGGATCTGCTGCCGGGATTGTTGGCAAATATATTGAATATCCGTTCGATACCGTCAAGGTCCGCTTGCAGTCCCAGCCAGACACGCTGCCACTGCGATACAACGGGCCACTGGACTGCTTCAAAAAGTCGCTGCAGCGAGATGGGTTCCTCGGCATATACAGAGGCATAAGCGCACCTCTAGTGGGGGCTGCTGTTGAAACGAGCACTTTGTTCTTCAGCGTAAGTGCTTCTGTTTGTTCTCCGACACTGAGCTGACATGTACCCAGTATCGCGTCGCTGGAGATGCCTTGAAAGCTTCTGGTGTCTATCCAGAACTGAAGACAAATCCCCAGCAAGATCTCCCTTATACAGCTATGCTCGGTTGTGGTATGGTTGCAGGAGCCATCACCTCACTATTCCTCACACCGATCGAGCTTGTCAAGTGCAAAGTACAGGTCCCTGCGGAAACATCCAGCGGTATTGTCGCTCGCCCGACCGTCCTGAGTAGTATTGTCTCGGTGTACCGTCACCAGGGCATCTTGGGCTATTGGCACGGTCAGCTCGGAACCTTTATTCGAGAGACTGGTGGTGGTGCAGCATGGTTCGGTGGCTATGAAGGTATGAAGATTCTGTTCAAGAAAGCAAACAAATCCAATACCGAGGACCTACCCATCTGGCAGCGCATGACAGCCGGATCTATCGCTGGTGCAGCGTACAATTTCGCATTCTACCCTGCGGACACCATCAAATCGCGCATGCAGACAGAAGATGTGGGAAAGTTGACTGGCGGCCGGTCGACCTTTGGCGCCGTTGGCAGAGCGCTCTGGAGAGACCACGGTATGAAGGGCATGTATCGCGGATGTGGTATTACCGTGGCCCGATCGATACCCAGTTCCGCTTTCATTTTCACGATATATGAGGAGTTGAAGAAGCACTGGCCCGATAGACGGGTCGACTAAAACGTGAGGCGATTTGTCTTGGGCGTAACGACTTGTTTATGGTTGCGCGATACCCTCCTCTGGCCACGCGGCGTTGCATGGTGTCTACAGAAACATACTCGGAGGCGAGACAGTATAGCCGCTATTGAATCTAGAACACAATATACCACATGTTCAACTCAAACCACAGATGCACATACAAGCACGAGCATGTGAAGATGCACCTCCAGCTCACATGCCAACCACCCCTGTCATCTTAGCGCGATCTGGGGAGCGACCAATGTGGGGAAGCTCTCGCCGACAATGTGGCTGCCGAGGCCAAATGCTAGTCGACCGCACCCAGCTCGATAGCCGGCTGTCTCGCTCAAGCTTGCGACTCGTTCCAATGTACCACACTTGACATCCACACCGTTCCTTCTCCCTTCACTCCTTTCTTCCCTGAAGCCCCTGTTGCTGCTGTTTCGAGGTGCGAGAGTTACACTGCGTCATCTACGCGCGTACCGAGGCACAGCGGAGTTTGTCTCTGAGAACGAGACATGGACAGATTACAAGCGCTCGAGGTATGAAAGCGCTCCAGACAGTTTCGATTGTAGCTGCTGATCTTCAACAGGCTGCGCTGGAGAAGGTTGTGCTCGATCCGAAATACCATGACATCCTTACGCTGGTAAAAGGCGTACGGAATGGCATCGTCTATGGAGCCAAAGTGCGCTTCCCGCACGCACTTGTGTATGCCTCTACACTCCTCACCTTGGAGTAACCATAGCTAACAGCACCATAGTATGATCTTCCTCTTCCGCTCCGGAACGTACGTCGCGCTCTTCCCAACCCTAGCCAACACCCTCCCTCAACCACCGCAACTAATCCAGCCAGATTACGTTCAAAATGCAGCCTCGTCTACAAAGCCACGCGCCAGCACGCGCGCAACCTCGGCCTCTTCGCCCTCGTCTACAAAACCACAATGCTATTCCTGCGCCACACCTCCCCAACAGGCAAAGAGCGCCACTACGACTCGTTCCTCGCCGGCCTGCTCGGCGGCTACACCGTCTTCGGCCGCACAATCCACAACTCGGTCTCCCAGCAGATCGTCATCTACGTGTTCGCACGCGTGTGTCTATCGCTCGCGAAGCTCGCCGTACAGCCGCGACACGTCGCTGGGACGCCGGGAGGTGGCGGCGGGTGGGAGCTATTTGGGGATGGAGAGATGAAGCGGAGTCTGATGCGGAATGGTTGGCCTGCGTTTGCGAGTCTGAGTTGGGCCATGGTTATGTATCTCTTCAGGTGGCATCCTGAGAGCGTGCAGAGTAGTCTGAGGAGCAGCATGAGCTACATGTGTGTATCTTCCCTGGAGGCCAGAGGTCGTGGATCAGTTGCTAACCGAGACGCAGTTATGTGCAGTCGGACCATTGGGATTCGTTGCGGACGTTGGTGTGGCATAACAAGTGAGATGCGAACGGGACGCAGGACGTCGCAGGATCTGGGAATAGCATTTTGGAATGGTCAGGGTCCTGATGGGTTATCACTTCGGTTAGCAGTTGCGTATACTCGCAGCACTGGTAAGCATCATATATCATAGACACTACCAGAGCCGGTCAGGCTCAACTTGGTAATGCATTTACGTTGTCAATCCAGCATTGTCAGATATTTATGTGAAGATACAACGCTGTATCCCACTGGGCTACAAAGCACACCAACGGCACGAATCCCATGCCCACCTCATAGCTTTGCCATGCAAAAGTATGTTTCGAAAGACCCAAGTTCGTATCCTGTCGCAGGAAGATAGGACGTGCGAAACCACGACCTCTCACTCATGACCAATACTGGCACATTCGGAATCTGAGCCGTAGCACAAATTATATTCCAACAACCGATAGCGACAGATCTCTCCTCTTCACACCATCTCGCACCACCTATCCATTACCGCGCCCACCCTTACCCCTCCCCCAGGACCAGCTCGCACGCAGCCACTTAAACACGGCTGCTCTTTACCTGCGGCCCCTTCTCGTCAACAACGTCCCTTTCATCAATCTCCCTCTCCACCTCCGCCATACTGATTTGCGCCACAGCGCCAGGACCGTCGAAAATGCGACCAATTTCCTCGAGAGTCGGGCCCTTTGTCTCCGGGTAGACGAAGTAGACCCAGACAAGTTCGACACAGATCCAGATCTAGGCTTGTTAGCGCGACATGCACGAGTCTGAGTTAAGTGCTCGAGTGCTCACTGTGTAGAAGAGGGTAAGGTTCCAGTGATTGGGGAGACGCTTCCAGGCGACGGGGTTTGTCTGCCCGCCAACAGCGAGGGTAGCTTGCACGGTGATGTTCATGATGACGAGCCCTTTGCCGCGAAGGCGGTAAGGCAGGATCTCAAGCGCGTAGGCGACAAGGAGACCAGACCAAGCGAGCGCATAGAAGATGCCGAAGATCCAGATGAACGGAATCTGTGCGTACCCGGCAGCCGAGTTTGACTCGCCTGAGCTCTCGTACACGATGCAGGTGATGGTCCAGCAGATGAAGGAGACGACCATGCCTGTTCAACGTTAGTTCGTGGAGATGATTTTGAATGGCACAGGATCGCGTACCGCTGGTAGCAATCAAGAAGAGCTTTCGGCGACCGACTTTGTCGATCAGAGTAGCTGCATAGAGGGCGACACCAAGGTACAAAAACCGTTCGGCACCAGATAGCTAATGTATGTCAGCGCACAATCTGTCTAGGGATCTCTAGCACGTACAGCCATCTTCTGGTTCTGGTTGGTGATGCCAGCACCCTCGTAGATGAGGTTCATGTAGTTGGAAAACAAGGCGTTGCCACTGTACTGCGAGATGAGACCGAGAGAGACCAAAATAGCCAACCTCCAGCGGTTGCCGCGAGTCTTGAAAAAGTCCATGTAGCCAGAATTTCTTGACGCGTCCACTTCCATCCTGATGGTCTCTTTCATCTCCTGGTATTCGAATTGCACGGTTGCGTCATTCGCGTTGCCGTTGGCATGGTAGTAAGCGAGCATACTCAAAGCTTCTTCATAGCGTTCCTTGGATATGAGCCATCTGCGAGAGTCAGTGTAGGTTCTCTAGGATAGGTGAGTTGAAACTAGCCTTGGACCTGTTGGTAGTTAGTCTTTCAGCTCACTTTGCTTCTCGAGAACAGGGATGACATACTTTCTGGTACCCAGTAGATGAACATGAGCTGGATGAAAGAGGGCAGAGCCTGAAGAAGAGTGATGGACCTCCAAGACCACTCATTTTTGGCTTGCGAAGTGCCCCAAGCGGTCCAGGCGACAACGAAAGCTCCAAGATGCCACAGAGTGTTGTACACGGCGGTGATCTTGGCACGGTGTTGCGGATGACAGATCTCAGTGAGGAGGATAGGCGAGCACATCTGC
Organism: Phoma sp. RAV-16-625; assembly: GCA_004335185.1. Classification (NCBI taxonomy): domain Eukaryota; kingdom Fungi; phylum Ascomycota; class Dothideomycetes; order Pleosporales; family Didymellaceae; genus Phoma; species Phoma sp. RAV-16-625. The sequence continues at coordinate 47,878 of SAUA01000138.1, forward strand.
GCGAAACTGTTGCCGAAACCGAGGACAAGTCGACCAGCCATATAGATTTGCCAGTTGGTAGAGAATGTAGAGACAAGGGCACCAGCGACCATGATGGCACAGCCAATGGCGATGGGAATCTTGCGGCCCCAATATTCAGCGGCGTAGGGTCTGTGGGAAGATCAGCCTTCTGCGGAGGGAATCAGTATATCGGAGGAGCCATACACGAGTAAGTAGCTGACAATAGAACCAATGTTGTACGCATTGTTCATGATACCCAAGCGGTTGTCGTCAGGCTTGTGGAAGTAGTTGGCCCACCTGTCCATCTGCTGCGAGGAGTTCATCATCATACTGGCCAGAATCAGTAAACCCTTTCTGAGTCAATGTAGTTGAAGACTCACCCATCGTAGCCAGTAGTAGCCGAAGCAATGCAAAGAACGGCCGCGTAAAAATACAGCTTCCGTAAATTGGGCTCTTTTCGCCAGTTGACTTTCTCGAACTGGGGCGCTTCTTCGCGAGCCGCAACAGCATTGCTGTTAGGCGCTTTGGCGCCAAATGCAAAGACAGGCATGCTGAACAAGGCTATCTTAGTGCAGGTAAGAGTTGGGTTGGGAAGATTTACCTCCAGGGCGTGTCCACTTGGATCAAGGTGGACCTGCGTCCTTTATGTAGTGGTCAAACTCAGCATACTTGGATCAAGATGTAAGCCCACAATACTGATGACTTTGACTGGCTCATTGCTATGGATGGACCGCTCTGTGAGGCTGCCAGAGATGCTCGTGAAGGGCGTCAGACGTAGTCCGAGGTGACCAATAAGCTGATACCAAAACCCGATCCTCTCAAGCCACCCAGAGGCAGGAGGGCCGGGAACCCCGTGCCAAGACGTAACCGCACCAATGATGGTACATGTCAGATCCCTTGCAACAGGGTGCTGATGCTGATCTGGTATACGATTTGCGTTCTGCAAGGTGTAGGCCCATGCTAAAAGCTGGGGAAACAGGGGCGTTTTACCGAGTATGTGAGCGTGTGAGCATGCACTGCCATGAGGTAGACTGTCCGCATTCATGCAATCATTGACTCATTGGTACGAGAATGATCGTGAGATGTCCACTCTGAACCGCTGCGACGAGTATACCTAGTTGGGTCTGGTCGGATCGATTAGTATTCTTGTGCACCCTAAATCCACTTTTCCACCTACGATTGGTCGTATGATGCATCACTCCATTCTACTAGCTGTACACCGGTTTCGAAATATGCTGATCTCTGTTGTCAACAGTGGCAGGGCTGCTTCAGCCAGTCTCCATTCTTTCCAGATGACTCTGCGTCTCGGATGCTACCTTTCTTTGCCGGCATTGCGACCAACACGACCTTTTCCCACGGCAGAATGCAGGATCTGAAACCGAAAGAGCCGAGGGGTTTGTCTGTGTCTCTTCTGAAGAGTCAGGTGAGACCTCGTATTCCATGAGAGCGCAAGGGTGACAAGCCTACAATGAGTGAATGCACGTGCAGTACTACACACTCCGCCAAGGTATCTCACCGCGCACTCCCGTTTAACCGGTAATCGCGGAGAAACCTTGCTGCAGAGACCGGTGGAGACCACGTTATTCGCTCCTGACAACACCTCGTGGCAGACATGGCGTCCGTATTCTGCTGGGGATCGATCTTGGCTTGACTGACTAGCGTTCGAGAATCTCGTACTTGCGGTATTGCGGAAGATCGCCGAGGCAGATATGTGTCGGGAACGTGTTGCGGTTTGGCGAACAGTGGAGATGTGTGTTGTGATGGGAGATTTGCGGGCCTGCTTTCCGCAGAAGAGGTTCTTGAAGTAGTGAGCTGGCTAGCTTGCCAGATCAGGAAAGCTTTTGTGGATTCAAGCAGGTGTGTAGAGCTGTTTAAGGACCCTCGAGGCTGCCACACGTGCTCTATTTCCACTGACCCGAGAGAGCATTGGATTCCGTGCAGCTTGAAAACGTTATTTATATTTTGGTTGGAAGGACTGTCTACCACCGACACTGCGAACGAACGCTGAAATCAGGAGGGGTAGTCATGGATAGAAAACGCTAAAACACTATTATGTACTGTCTTTCGTCCAAACCTCGAAACTTTCGTTCATCATGCAATCGTTAATCGTAAGAATAGAGATGAGCATCCCCTCATCATCATGGCTCAAACTCGTCACCGCCTCCAAAACATTGCACTACCGCCAAATCTGCCACTTCTTTTTCGGCTTCGGCAGCACAAAGCTCTCCTGGCTCATCTCTTGTTCCCCGCCGCTGAGACTTCTCTCGTCGTCATCGAGGCTATCATAGTCATCATCTTCATACCGTCCATCACCAAGGTACCTCGCTCCAACACCGGCGTTGCCGTTGCGGCTGGGGTACGCAGGGTACGAGGTACGGTCGTACCCGCCTCGTTCAGGGTATACGGTTCGCTCGGGTGCAGGTGCAGGTGCAGGTACTGGCGCCGCTCTATCAGGTGCAGGAGGTACATGGTGCCCGTTGGAGATGCCACGAGATTGGCTGGTAGGTCGAGGCTGGCGACCGCCACTGCTAAAGTAGTCGCCCCCTGAGGTGTCATCTCGAGCTTGCATGCCGCCTCGAGCATTGTATGGTGAGCCTGGCCCTGCGCCTACGATAGCCGGGTGTGGCGGGTAGGACTCGCGTTTCGCATTCGACAAAGTGTGCGCAAGGACGTGTGCGTCATGTTCAAACTTGTTGTCGCCGTGTTGGTTTAGGATGCCGCCCATGGATCTTTTGTGTGCCTCGGGGGACTCCGGGTTGGGAAGCTGTGATTTATGTGATGAATTGTGTGTCGGTGTTTTGCGCAGAGAGCCCGAGTGTGCGGGCGGGAGCGCAGCGGTCTGAGGTGCGGGCTGAGGCTGAGGGGCACTGCTGTGTCTTCTCCCTCCAACCGACTCCCATGCTGAGACTCCGCGGCCATGTTCTATGGATCCAGTATCCATGCTTTGTCTTCGATCGGTTGCAATACCGCGCGAGCTGTCTGCGTGAACGGAGCTTGCCAAGGCCTCATTGGCATGGAACCCTGAGCTCAAACGGGTATCAGGTGGTTCGACTTGGTTTGCAGAGGCAGCACGCTTGTTTCGGGTTCCAAAGCCGGGGATCAGTATTCTGGGTCCGACTTTATACCTTTGCTCAGCACGTTCTTCCTCGTCATCTTGGGACATGTCCCCAACATCGCTCCCACTTCCACTCTCACTACCGCTTTGTGAATAGCCGTCATCGCCGATGGTCCTCTTCTTGCGCCGGCCTCCGCCAAACAAGCCCATGAAGCTGCCTTTGCGCGGCTGCTTCTCGACCATGCCAGGCTCAGGAGCTGTATAGCTGAGTGCGGGTACCAAAAGGCGATAAGGCGTTGTAATGCCAGCTGGATCATGCTGCGAAACTTCCATGTTCAAACAGATATCTAGACCGCCTTCAAGGTCTATGAAATTTCCCTTCCGCTTCTGCTGCAGCCCTTTCTTTGTCAAGATGCTAGGTCTACGGCGGAAGTTGGATGGACGCTCAAACGAGCGGTCATCGTGGGCTCCAGGCGGCAGGCTCTGTGTGGATTCGCGGCGGCCAACACTGTCCACCGAAGGGCGGCGCCGGAACAGAGAGGTCAACGAGTTGCGGCGAGACCGTGCGGGTCGTTCACTTTCAGATCGGTCAGGTGAGAACGATGATTGAGGCTGATTGTGGACACCAGTCTGTAGTTCATCGGCAGTGGCGTTTTGAGGGTTATTGTAATACGAAAGAGGTGGGCCGCGTCCTCGTGCACTAGGTCGCTGCGCTTGATCACTACTAAATCTTCTGACCATTTGGCGGGGGTTAAAGGAATCTGAAAGTCGCCTGCTCGGTTGTGGTCTTTCCTCCGGCTCAGGGGTCCCAGGGGGCGAGAATCCCGGCTTGTACTCGCGAATGCTGCACCAGTTTCGATGAGGAAGTAGATGGTTGTTGTTCCTCTTCTTTCCATCTACATCGTGCGTAAAGATTGGTATCATGTCTTCGTCTGTGTTCGCATCAAGATGATGCACTTTGTTGCGCTTGTTGAGGACATCGGCCATCATGTCTGGTGGGGGCGTATTGACGATCGCCGACGAGATGACATTGGGCATGTATCTGGCGTCTTTGTCCTTTGGAATCTTGAGCTTCTTGTTAGAGTAGAACTGGCCTACAGCACCCAGGTGCACGTCACCCCCAAGAATGGTCACGCGAACAGACTTGGTCTCTGCAATGTGCTGCAGTTCCTTGACGAACCAGTTTCGTTCCTCCTTGTGGTGCTTGGCTGTCCAGTGGTCGTCGAGATCGTCAAGTATCTCAACGCCGCCGTCGAATCTGTTGACAAAGCCACCAAGCATGCCAGCGCGACCCATAGCTTTGATCGGATCCATCAACCTGCTCGTCAAGATGTTCTCAAGAAAGTTGAGTCTTGGATAAGCAATCGGTACGCCAAGAAGCACAATCAGATGCTTGGTCTTGCCCTTGACGATTTCGTCCTCGAGACGGTCGAAGATGACGTCGTACGAGTCTTCAGTCAAAATCTCATCACGTTGTCGTTCAGTGCGGCAGTCCAATCCAAGGAACGCCAACTGTTGGCCAAGATGCATGAAGACGCTTCGGGATCGTTCCTTGATGTATGGTCCGGGGTTCTTCCCAAGCACCCACGATGGCTCCGTCTGCTCCGTTTCGGCGGGAACAGACTGGTGCTGGAAGAGCATGTAGTACTTGAAGGCGACAGCACCGATACCGGTGAAGACTGGTGTTTGCATGAAGTGATGAGGGTAAGAACCGTAGCCCTGTGGTTGTCAGCAAAGCAAAGATAGAGTAGGTAAAAAGATGGACCTACGTCAATGATGTCGTGGTCGTCCCAGATGTTGACCATTGGAATCTGAGAGTTGGCCATGCCGAACAGACCTTGCGAAAACCACATGGAGTAGCGGTCCAGGTAGAATTGCTCCAGCTCGTTCTGCATTTCCTCAGAGAAAGGAGTGTGGTGCTTGTCCATTGGGTTTCTGTTCTCAGTCCACTGTCTGAATAGGGTCGTCTGTTTCATTGCTGCATCGTTGTAAATCTGGTCACCACCACCGAGCATGACGTGAAAGGGTCTGCTTTGATGCGAGTTCAAAACGTCGCGCCACATTGGATCTGGACCACAGAACTCCTTCGAGTCCACGCTAAGGGAGAACCCATTGCAGCTGTGGAACATGATGTTCATGGATTCGCCCTTGGCCGGTACCCAAAAACCAATTGCTGGGCCATGGTTGATTCTATACGCGACCCGCGTTTGCGTGCTGCCCAACTCGATCTCGAGATTGAAGCGCCAGAATGTGACCCCGCGTTCAGCATGAAGACGAACACCGGAGATCTCGCGTGTTTTGCCAAGCTTTTCACCGTCCTTCTTGTGAATGCGCAATGGCTTGGCGCCTGCGCCACGAACGAAAGAGAAGAGACCTGTATCGTCTTCAATCCGAGACAAGTCCTCGTTCTCTACAATGTCGTCCACCGCCTTCACATACATAGTCTGTCCGGTTCTTGAAGCCTTGAACTGTCCCTCAACAGGATCAACGTAAGCAGAGTCGTCATCTGGCTCCTGCGGAGACGGCGGAAGAAGGTCCATTGCTTGCTTGAACAAGCGTAGGGTCGGCGGTCTCTGGTAGGACGACTCTGAATCGGTAGTGACGATCATGACACTACCTCTCCAAATTTCCCGCTCTTTGCCTGCTCTGCTCTGGTCGGTCCGAAGGCCCGTGTATCGAAGAAGTGGACCACACTTGAGATATAGTGGGGGGCTGAAGCTTGTCTGAGGTGTAGGTACATCGACGTAGCCGTCATACGAAGGCTCCGCGTATGTACCGGATCGTCGGCGTCGACCAGCTTGACCATCTTCCCACCAAGTCTTGTTAGCACTACTAGGCGTTCTTGTGGGGGCGTTCAAGTCCAGGTCTTCCGAGACAAGAGTAGCGATTGGCGCTTGTCTCCACTCTTCTAGCATGGGTGGCTTGATGTATGTTCGCTCAGGTCCTTGGTGACGCGAGAAGCGGTGGTGAACGTCATGGGATGCCTGAGGGTGAATATCCGAATCAACGTCAGAAAATCCAACACTCTTACGAGCTACTGGAGGCACAGGCGAGTTATACGGGTGTATTTGGAATTGTCCGTTGCTTTGAGGAAGACCCTTGTGATCGTTTTGTTGCTGCTGCATTTCCATCCGGGCAGCCATGATGCCCCTGCTGTCTCTCTGACTCGCCCGTCGGGCAGGCTCCTGGACTGCATATGGGTTTCCTGTCGACTTTCTCCTGCTATCAGAGCGGATGACTTCGGCACCTCCCAGGGTATCTTCGACACCTGCATCTTCGAGGCCGAGTCCGGAGAGTGGGGTCAGACTTCCGATCGGCTGCTCAACTGGTTTTCGGTGGATAGGCTGCGCGACTGGGACGGCTACGCGGTCCTTGAAGCTGTCTGCTCCCCTGGAGACGCCAGCTGGTTCCTTACCCTTGATGCTTGCGTTGCGCACAATGGCCGCATCGGCGTTAGGGACCTTCTGTATAGAGGTGAGGCGTGGCTGCTTTTGTGATGGTATGCGATGAGGGGCTGGTACTGCGACAGCTTGCGCAGCAGATGGATTCCATGGTTCGGTCAGATCGTAGACATAGCCATCCTCTGATTCGAGGTCACTGATGTCGGGTGATCTAGGGTTGCTTTGAAGCGGTGCTGAGACATGACGCTTGTTGTTTCCGGCGTGCTGGGTGTTGTCGGGGATGAGCTCGTATGTTGGCACAGGTTGTGATACGACGCGTTTCTCCTTCTCTGCAGCCTCACGCACCCGGCGAGCCCGTGTCTCTGCTTCGACGCGCTCTTGGGCTGCCAGCTCTGCCTCGAGCATTCGCGCGCGGCGCTCCTCTTTGCTGATATCATCTAGCTTGCCCTCGAGCTTCTGGAGCGGCGACCGATCTGGCACAGAGGGCTTTCGCTGTGAGCTGCGCCGTTCCACGGAGCCTGAAAGGGGCTCGATTGGAGCGTAGGGCGGCGAGCGCAACTCGTATAGTCTGCCAGCAGCTGTCTGGATGGTCGGTTGCTGTCTGCTCGTATTGAGCTGGATGGGAGGGTCGCGCGATGAGCGAGGAGGCCCCTTGGCGATGGACGTGTGGGCATATGGGTCCCTGTAGGAGGTTGGCGGTGCTCGAGGCACGTCTGGGGCGGCAGGCATTGGCTCAACCATGGCGCCTGTGGTTGGCGGGATCTGTTGGCTTTGCCGGCGTCTGTGAGAGGCGGCTCGAGAAGGGCCATTGGACGCTGGAGGGGCAACTGGACGGGCCGTGTTGCTTGGGATGACGGTGGCCATGTTGGGGTCCATGGACTCCTTGGGCTGAGGTCGGGCGCCTGGGGGGCGACGGTAGGAGTTGCGCTTCTGCGGGAAGGAGTCGTACTGCTGTTGGGCTGTTGGGGGACTTGAGATGCGGGTGGCATAGGTGCCGCCGGCTCTACTGTTTTCCATGGTGCAGCGAGTTCATGGAGTTGCTGGGTCGCTGAGCGTGTGGCGCCACACCTCACGGGTCTGCGCAGGGTGGTCGAGTGGTACAGATGCAGGCTTAGAGGCAGATGCAGGTGGTTTGACGCAGGTCGGGGTGCAGCCGGAGTTACACTGTCACCACACGTCACTTAGGCGCAATTTCCATTGAAACGGCTTGCATGATAGCTACCTAAGAATACAGCGGTGCGGAGGTGTTGCAGAGGTATTGCGGAGGATGTGCTGCGGAGGATGTGCAGTACGCTGGATGATGCTGGGATGGATGGCCTGGGGTCGCGGGAATCGAGGGCGGGGGAAGAAGGCAAGCGCAAGACGCAGCAGAAAACGACAGCTATGTACAGGGAAGACGAGGCGGCGAGAGAGGAGAGAGGCGAGGAGAGGAGAGGACAGGACAGGACAGGATGCAGGGGAATCGCTGGAGTGGATTAGGTGCGGCGCCAGCTCAGCGGCACACAGGATGAAGGGATGGCTGGCAGGCCAAGCTGAAGTGGCTGGAGAGCATGGCAGCTCCAGATGTGCCTACCTACAGATGCACCCAATGGGGTCTAGCTTACTTGTTCTTCTCAGCTGCCAGCTCCAGTTGGACCAGTACCGCAAATAAGCTCGGAGCTGGTCCTGGTCAACTTGGAACTGAGAAGATGATGATGATGAACGAGGCGGCGGCAAGGCCCCACCGCCTGCCGCATTCGCCCAAGGTTTCTGCCGCCCTCCCGCCCTGAGCGTCTAACCGGTTGCGTGTAAGCGGCGACGGGTATCTTTGTTGGTGATCTGGCTGTACCGCGTAATCAGGTACGCCTGGCTCACGCTCACGCTTACGCTTGCACTCGGGGAACGGACGGGCATGCTTCAGCAACGTTGAGCGTTTCACCACCTTCTTGTTCTCCGCCCACTTCACTTCACGTTGCTGGCTTCCATCACTACGACTTGCATTTTGGCAGCCTTTGCACACCACGACACCCACACATCCACATTGTATATAGTAATCAGCATTGTTGGCGTCTGCACCCTGCCTTTGCCCTGCTTTCGCCCTAGCCGTCGTCGTAATCCGTCTCCTTCCCGAATAGGCCGACAATATACGACCACCTTTCACTTATCCTGCCACCCACCCGTCCACGCGCATTCGAGCGTCCAAACCACCTGCCACCCACCGTCTGCCGCCTGTCGCCGCCTGACGCCGCCTGTCGCTGCCTGTCGCCGCTGTCCTCTACCACGCCCTGCCACCTGAGCAGTACATGACCGCGGCCGGCCGCAAATCCACTATTCTTCAGGCGTCGCCGCCATGCGCCTTCTCGACATCTTCGGTCTGCTGTCGGCAGTGACACTGGCCGCAGCAGGAGGCCACCACCTGCCCAAGCGCAATTACGCCACCACCGACTACTACGCCATTCACATCTCCCCCTCCACATCGCCCTCAGAGCTCGCCGCGCATCTCGGCCTGACCCTCGAAGGCCCCTTCGGCTCCCTTGACGACCACTTCGTCTTCAGCGCGCCCAAGCACGACAACGATATCGTCGACGATGCCAGGGAGGAACTGAAGCGCAGACGCCGGAAGAGGGACGCCGGCCCAGAATACCACGCACTCGACAGCATACGCTTCACCCAGAAGCAGAAGCTCAAGGCCAGGCACTGGAAGCGCAGCGTCATTCCCCCACGCGCAAACGTCAACGATGCCATCAACACACAGAGGGAGGTTGCCAAGTCGCTCAGCATCAAAGATCCCATCTTCGAAGAGCAATGGCACATCTTCAACGTCAAGACCCCCGGCAACGACATCAACGTGACCGATGTGTGGATGCAGGGCATCACCGGCAAAGATGTGACCGCATGCGTTGTCGACGACGGTCTCGACTACGACAGCGGCGACCTGAAGGACAACTTCTTCGCCGAGGGCTCCCACGACTTCAACGACCACGAAGATCTACCCACGCCCAAACTACGAGACGACACACACGGCACACGGTGCGCTGGGGAGATTGCCGCAGGCAAAAATAACGTCTGCGGCGTGGGACTGGCCTATGACTCAAAAATCTCTGGCGTGCGCATTCTCTCTGGACAGATCACGGATCTGGACGAGGCGCTGGCCATCAACTACGAGATGCAGAAGAACGACATTTACTCCTGCTCGTGGGGCCCCCCAGACGATGGCAGGACCATGCAAGCCCCCGGCATCCTCATCAAAAAGGCCATGGTGACTGCCGTGCAACAAGGAAGGGGCGGCAAGGGCTCCATCTACGTCTTCGCGGCTGGCAACGGTGCTGCAAGCGACGACAACTGCAATTTCGACGGCTACACCAACAGCATCTACAGTATCACGGTAGGCGCCATCGACATGAACAACAAGCACCCATACTACTCCGAGGCTTGCTCTGCACAGCTGGTCGTGACCTACAGCAGTGGAGGCGGTGATGCCATCCACACTACAGATGTGGGTGCAAACAAGTGCACAAGCCAGCACGGAGGTACATCGGCTGCGGGCCCAATTGGTGTTGGCGTGTATGCACTGCTGCTCCAAGCTCGTCCTGATCTCACGTGGCGCGACGTACAATGGCTCACCGTTCTGACCGCTGTGCCTTTTGACGAGCCGAGCGATTGGACCAAGACGACCATCGGCCGCATGTACAGCCACCAGTTCGGATATGGCAAACTCGATGCATGGGCTATGGTGGAGAAGGCCAAGGACTGGAAGCTTGTCAAGCCCCAAGCCTGGTTCTGGTCCCCTTGGATGCACGTCAAGAAGGCCATTCCAGAAGGCGAAGAAGGGCTGGCAAGTGTCTTCGAGGTTACCGCGGAAATGCTGAAGAAAGCCAACTTTGAGCGAGTCGAACACATTACGCTCACGATGAACATCAAACACGAGCGCCGTGGTGACCTGAGTGTTGAGCTGATCTCCCCCGCTGGCATAAGTTCTCACCTCTCTACCGCCCGGCGAGACGACGATGACAGCCAAGGCTACGTAGACTGGACCTTCATGTCCGTAGCGCACTGGGGTGAGGCCGGTGTGGGCAAATGGACCGTCATTGTCAAAGACACCAAGCCCAACAATGACAAAACGGGTACTTTCACCGACTGGAAGCTGCGCCTCTGGGGCGAATCCATTGACTCGTCCAAAGCCAAGCTCCTCCCCATTCCCACCGAGCACGACGACGACGACCACGACAGGATCGACGATCACCCCGCACACACGACATCCGTCAAGCTGCCTAGCAGCACACCGACCGTCACAGCGAACCCGTCTGACCACCCCGACCGCCCTGTTAACCAGAAGCCGACAGGGACCAACGATGCTCCGGCAAGCTCGACGGCGGCGACGGGCACGGCAGTAACGGCGGCGCCCTCTGCGACAGCGTCAGCAGGCGCCGAGAAGGAGAACGAGAATCTGCTGCCGTCCATTTTCCCGACGTTTGGGGTGTCGCGGCGAACGCAGATCTGGATCTACGGCGCGCTCTCGCTCATTATTGTGTTTGTTGCCGGGCTGGGAGCGTACTTTTACATTGCGCGACGCAAGCAGCAAAAGTCTGCGCGCGACGCATACGAGTTCGAGGTGCTGGACGACGTCGAGGACCGTGAGGAGACGGGCATGCTGTCTGGGGCGGGAGCGAAGAAGAAGGGCCGCGCGAGGCGGGGCGGCGAGCTGTACGATGCCTTTGCAGGCGAGTCGGACGAGGATCTGCTGAGCGAGAGTGATGGCGGTGACGAGGGTCCGTATCGCGATCAGGAGCGGTACAATGAGAAGTACGGCAGGAGGGGAGATGATGATGATGAGGGGAGCGAGATCAGTGGGAGCTCGGCTGGTAGGAGGAAGGAGTAGAGGATAACACTGTGTATGGGTGTTGTATGTGCGTCTTGTTGTTTTGTGCAAATGGAGGGGACGGTAGAGATGGGCATTGGGCGGCGTTGCTTTTGAATTGCACTTGTAGCTTGCACCTTCCCATGGAAGCAGCTCACTCGTTTACGGAAAAACGTTTGCAGTATGCGTATAGCATTGAAATGGGTATCGTTGATGTTACAAGTATGCTTTTCCCCGCCGTTAAAACGCCTATTCTTCTGCTGTGCCGTACTCTGCCTGCGTAGAAACAGAACCAAAATTATGCAACCTTGCGTCCCACATTGCCCACGCCTCGCCCTACGACGCTGACGACAATCTCGCCTCGATCCTCGTCGCCGCCATTTTCTCGGAACCCCCATCCGCTGCCGCCAAAGACCTTGGAATCCCTCGCCAGCGAGATGATCTCCTCGCTCGCAAGCACGTCCTTGCCAAGGGCTACTCGGCCCACGTCTTCAGAGCCCATGGCCATGAGCATCAGCACCGTGGGCGCCGCGACGCTCTCGACAGCGCCGCCCTGGCTGATCTTCTCTAGTAGCTGGTAGGCGCACTGCTTGCCGATTTCGTCGGCGGGGACGCCTCCCTCGGGCGGCGAGCACACGTCTGCGCTGTACATGCAGCCTGTGCTGCTCTCTGCGACCAGCGAGAGGCCGAATCCCACGGCGCCCTTTACTTTTGCGCCGGCGTGGGCCTTGTGGGTGGTGGGGATCAAGGGGGCGGGGGAGGCGTCGGAGAAGATGTATGTGTCTGGGACGAACTTGTTGAGGATGCCGCGGGCCTCGTGAATCATGCGCTCGTTGTTGGACTTGGGGACCTCGACGCAGTAGGCGACGCCGCGGATCTTCTTGACGCGGCCCGGATTGAGCAGGTGCAGGGTCTTGGGCAGGCGGACCTGGTGGTTGAAGACGAGCTGGACTTCGCCGCCGGCACTCTTGCCTGTGGCCGGGGCGCAGGAGCGCTTCAGGATGCGTAGCTCGATGTTGCGCTCGATGCCAAAGGACTTGTAGAGGGGCAGGATGGCGGTGCGGACCGTGTCGGCCGAGACGTCGCCGGCGGTGGTGGACGAGGTGACGCAGCCCTCGCCGTGCAGGATGACGTTGACGTTGCCCTTGCTGAAGGGCGAGAGCAGGCAGAGGGGCAGCAGCCACCACGAGACGCCGCGGCGGGCGCATTCGCGGGGGATCTCGTGGCGCAGGACGCCTCCATGGGCGCCGAGGCCTTCTGCGGAGCCGGTGATGAGGCCCGGGCGGTAGACGAGGGTGGTGCCCGTCATGCTGAACTGGACCTGGCCGCCATTGGTGACGGCGTCGAGCAGGCGCACAAAGTTGGTCTCGTAGCGGGTGAGGCCCGGGTTGGTCGAGGCGGAGCGGATCTGCGAGATGCGCACGGGGCGGCCGGAGAGGGTTGCGAGCAGCAGGCGCGAGATGAGATGGCGGTGGCCGGTGAAGTTGAGCGGCTGCTGGAGCGCTTCGTCGGCGGCCATGGCGGGCGGAGGGGGAGAGGGTGGGAGGGAGTCGGCTCGTCTGGTGCCGCGCTGGATGGGAGAAGAGGGTCGTTTGGGTCCTGCAACAAAAAGTGACGGGCCTAATCGATAAGAAAGGACGCTAGTGCCAGTGCTAGTGCTCCGCAGTCGCGTGTATTGGAGGGAAGCGCGTCGTTTGCTGTCAATTGACACGCTGCATTTGTTTATTTCTCTGATCTTTCTTTCCTTTGTTCTCACTCGTTAGTGCGAGTGTCCAGCATCCAGCGTCGTGTGTCATCCGCCATGGCCATTCGCGTGGGCCAGACACGAGATGGACCACGGCTGCTGAAGACCGTCGGCGGGAAGCCGCATGCCACCAACCAGGACCATGACGAGGCACAGCACAAGCAAGACACGCCACAGGAGGGGCTGAGGCCCACCGATTGGGACGAGCTGGACCTGAACAGAGACCTGAACAGAGACCCCCAGTCCTCTGGCGACGAGCGTCTACGGACCCCACCTAAGCCCTCGAAATCCACCACCGACTCGAACGCCCTGCGACAGCCCTCGACCTCGACACGCAAGCGAAAAGCAGAGCCTCGATTGCCAAAGCCAGAAGCTGAGCCAGGGCTGAGGAACCCACCCCAAACGAAACCTCGCAGCGCCGCAGCTCCGAGTGCGGCCCTTCGAGTGCCAAAGACGGGCCAGTTCGAGCAGGGTCGCGCAGCCAAGAATGTGCTCGAGGGAGACAAAGAAAACACCACATCCTCGCCACAGGATGTCTGGAACTTCGGCATGTCGAGCCAGCCTGAGCAGAAGAAGCCAAAGGTCACGTTTGGCCGCGCAAGCAAGACGAACAACATACACACAGTACCACTCCCCGCGAGGAAAAGGAGTAACAAACCCACAAAATACGGGTCAGCGTCCAACAAAAAGGCACTCCCACCCGAGAGCGAAGGCAGTGAGTCCGAAGTTTCCATGAAGGACGACAACCTACAGGATCCAGGTATGAACGCCCACATGGAAGACGCAAAACCAGAAGAGCCAGAGGATCCAGAGCTGCGCATAGTAGCGCCAAGGAAAAAGAAAAGAGCCCCCCATACCGACGGTGATACTGCAAACTCGTCAGCCATGGACAAGGCCGAGCTCGACGATCTCCTGAAACCGACACTGCGCGACCACCTTGGACTGGCATTGGACACGCCAGACTCGTCTCTGCCCAACTCGAGCGCTCCCCAGCAGGAAATGGACCACATCGACTCCTACATGCGAGAGCTGCCCGCTCAAGCAGAGGAGGGTACCGAATGCGCCATCTGCAACGAACCCGTCACGCAAGACGAATATTGGGACTTCTGGAAGGGGCGAAAGAAGACGGTCAAGAACCAGGCCGCCTTCTGCCATGGCCACAAAAAAGCGACTGCCCAGAGAGAGTACGACGACGAAGGCCTCCCGCCCATCCAGTGGGACGAGCTGCCCCAACGCATAAAAAAACACCGCATGTCACTACACGGCATCCTCACCGGCGACATCGCCAGCACCTACCGCGCGCGCTACGAGCCCCTCGCACTGACCGGCAAAGCGGCCGCCGTACCCTCAAAGCGCACCGACCTATCCCCCACCAAGCAAGCCCAACTCGCCTCGTACGCCCTCGATGACAGCGCCGTCTACCCCGGCTACTACGGCCCCCGCGGCCGCCGCCTCATCACCGAATCTGTCATGGCGCTCCTACGCTGCGAGATCAAGCGGTGCAGCGACCCCGTCGTGCAGACCTCCGGCCCCGCTACTTTTGTCCAGGCTGTCCTGGTTCCCGAGGTGGCTGTCCGCCTCATCATGGAGGACTGTAGCTGCGATTGGGACGCTGCCGAGGAGCTCCGGGAGCGTACGTTCGATATGGGTGTTTTGCTGAATGAGGAGATTGAAGATTGGGTTGAGGTCCCTGAGGCGCTGGGAGATGGGAGTGAGGGGGAGCAAGGGAACGATTATCTTCTTTGATTCCTGCGCGTTGCTGTCTTGCTATTTTTGGAGTGCATTGTTATTCTTACCAGCTAGGGGTGGAGGCAGTCTCGTTCACGACCTTGTTTAGAGATGTGGGACGATGGTCTTTTATTTCCTCATGTTGGCGCTCTTTGATACCCCCCCGCATAACTATAGTGGTATGCATATGATTTTCTGTTCATTACAGCTGCTTCTGTCGTTCTTGACCATGCATAGATTAAGAGAGAAAAATAGTGATGATAGTAAAATTCATATCCTTTGCATGGTCCTGTTGACTACGCCCTACAGCTCATCTCGCTTTCTCTGCCCCTCTCCTTCCTGCTGCTGCTGCTGCTGCGCCTGTTCATACTTTGCACGCTCTACATCCTCCTCCCACATCTTCTTCTTCGGATTCCTCGGCTTGTCGCTCTCCTTCAACACCGTCCCATCCCCTCGAACTACAGGGCCCTTTTCATCCGGCTGCTGTCGGTTCGCTCTCAGCTGCGGGTGATCCGGCACCTCCTCCTGTTGCTGCTGCTGCGCATTCTCTGCCATTTTGCCGACTTCTTGAGACAACGAGTCGGGTGGACTTGGATCTCCCTGATGATACCCTCTGCCTCCGCCGCCAACGCGTATGTAGTTCTGTGGTGGGGGAGCGCTAGGGTCACTGTTCCGTCTGGGTGCGCCGCCTGTAGCGCTGGGCTTGATGATGAGGCTTGTACTTGCTTCTGAGGCGACTGCAATGCTAGATGATGTTGCGCTTGCTGCGGTGCTGAAGCCAACGATGCCGAAAACGACGCGGAATATCAGCTTGAGCGGCCAGATGAGGAACCACGTCAGCGGTCCGTATAACCAGCGGCGGAAGATCAGCCACACAATGGTCGTGATGAGGATGTAAAATGTGGTTTCGAGGTACCAGGTGTCGCTTTTTGTACTCTTCAGCAAGGTCGTGACGAGGGTCCGGCTGTTTGCGAGGAGCGAGTTGAGATCAGAGTACTTCTCTCCTAGATCGGCGAGTGCGGCGGTGGATTGTTCGAGGGTTTCTTGGGCAAATCGAGAGCGCGACAGCTCGCTTTGCATCAACTGGTGTGTTCGCCGCAGGGCGGCTGTGACGTCTGAGGAGGCTTGCGCGACGATTTCTTCCTCAGCAAGGCCTTTGTTTTGCTTACGTTGGCGGTAGGTGGATGACGGTGTCGAGGCGCCGGATTGCAGGTTCGAGAAGAGAAGCTCTCGTTCCTTGAGCTTTGCCCGTTCGGCGTTGTGTTTTGCGGTTAGTTGGGCCTTGCGGTATTGCGACCTTGATCTGTTGGACAGGCAAAAAGTCAGCGCTTGCTACCAATTCCTGTTCAGGTTGTGCATATCACTCACAACTTCAAGTCCTCTGTTAACCGTGCAAGTAGAACGGCAAGCCTAGATCGCTCACTCTCCTTTGTACTGTCGCTTCGCTTTCCAGCGAATCCAGAGCCTTGCTGCAGCACGTCTTCCACCTCTTGTCTCAGCAGTTCGAGCTCCTCTTCAATACCCTTCAAATTCTCGTGTATCTCAGCACTGAGTTCCAGGCGCACATCCCCCTCTTCAGCGTTCAGTGGCTGAGATCCAGGCTGGAAGTCTAGCTTGGCAAGTCGCTGCGTGAGTTGGCCGACGGATTTGTTCGACTCTGTCAGAGCGGTCAATCGGGTGGAGAGCGACTGGGTGGTGGGAGGTAGAGGCGCCATTGTACATCTGATAGGTGTTCGAATGCGAATGCTATGACGGAGGGGAGCGGTCCAGCTGGCCGTTCAGACCCACAGTGCCGATCGAAAAGCCGCGGCGCACGGACCTGTTCATCTGGATGTGAGCATCAATCAGTCCCGCCGTCTTTCGAGGTGTTGTTGTCGCAAATCCAGTGTAAGTGTGCGTCGAACAAAATACGGCTCTCTTCGACTGACCCCCTGTAGACTCACACTACCCCCTGCGCCCCCTGCGCCCCCGCCAACCACCTCCACCTCGTCCACCTCACATTCGCCAACATGATCACCCGTTTCCTCACAGAAGTGCGCGTTGCCTTCAACCCCTTCAGCCCCCGATCGAAGCCCGCCAGGCTGTTCCTGTCGCTCATTCCCGCCGACGCTCGCGCCAATGGCATGACCGTTCAGTCGAAGCTGCTGCCTCGGACTAGCAAGGAGAATGCCACCCTGGGCGTCAAATTCAGTGCGTTCCCACCATCCATTGTCCCACCATCTCGTACATTCATGTCATGATATGGCTTTTTTGAGACTACGCCGGCATCGCTTTGGGTTCATTCCACAGCACCAGTGAGCCCTTCCCCTACAAAGCTAACGCATGATTTCTAGAGGATGGCAAGGAGATGAACCTCGACCTAAGCAACATGCGCATCACAGAGGTCATGGAGCAGGTAGACAGACATTCACGTCAATTGGCGCGCAAGGAAGAGTTGACGGGCAACTAAGGCATTTGCGGCGTTTTTGAGATACCACTTCCAGCTGTACGAACATGTATATCAGAGGCATCATATGGAGTCATGGCACAGGTTGGGCAATGCATCTGAGCATGATCAATCACTTTTGGATGAATCTATGTAATCTGGCCAACAATAGGCTTTCCCCGAGCAACAGTCTAGGCGTTAGCAATGTCATATTTGACCGCTATCCACATAAACCGTCCGTTGCGGTTCTTATGGTCGACGCTAGCCCCAGACATCTAGCTGGAAGGAGCACCAGAGATGTAGAACCACTTGTCGATGCTGGGGTCGATGGGAGCAGGAGACTTGTCCTCGCCAGCGGGGATGTTGAGCGAGCTGGCATCTGTCTTCTCGGCCGAGTGGGCAATGGTGGTGTTGGCAAGAGCGATGTCGTTCTTGGCAGTCTTGCCAGCGACGAGCTTCTCCCAAGCCTCGGCGCACTCACGGACAATGTCCATGGCGTACTTCTTGTTCTTGCACTCGCCAGAGAAGGCGAACTGGTTCTCGGGCTTGCCGTCAGGGATCTTGTAGATGCGGAACCACTCGTTGGTGGCACGCAGAAGACCGGGCAGGTGGCGCTCGACATCCTCAACATCGTTGAGCTTAGGAGCCAAGGGGTCGTTGACGTTAACGACAATGATCTTCCAGTCCGTCTCGCCCTCGTCGAGCAGAGCCATGACACCGAGGACCTTGACCTGGATGACATCACCAGGCTTGTTGACAAGCTCACCAATCTCGCACACGTCGAGCGGGTCGTTGTCACCGTTGGCCTTGGTCTCAGGGTGTGTGACGTTGGGGTCCTCCCAAGTCTGCAGCAGGCGTCAGCACTTGATTGTCTTGTCCGACATCGGGCGGACGGGTCTCAGCGTACCTGGGGGAAGGCACCGTAGTTCCAGAGGTAGCCCTTGTGGGGGAAGCAGTTGCGGACGAAGCGGAGCTTGCCCTTCTTGGTGTCCTGCTTGATGGGGTTCAGCGCCTCCTCCTTGGTGATCTGTGGATGCTGTCAGTAACGTGTTGCCAAGGCGGGGTAGTCAAGTGGAGAGAGCGTAAAGCGTCGAGCGTTGAGAAACGCAATCTGCGCTCCATGACTCCAATTGAGGGGTGCGCACCTCCATCTTTGCGTTGGTCCAGCGGGGAACCTCGACGACCATGTTGAGGATGGTCTGCTGCTCGTTGGCGTAGAGCGGGATGTCGTGCCATGCTGAGATGGGCTGGCCGTCCTTCTCAATGTAGACGCGGTGCTCGAGCGTGTTCGCCGCAGCGACCTTGCGGGTGGTGTAAGCCATGGTGGTGAGTCCTGACTTTGTGGAGGGTGTGGTGGTGGAGGTGGAGGAGAAGGAGAGGTGCTGCTGGATTTTGTCGAGGCGCTGGAGGGGTCTAGTGGGGCTGGCAGGCGCAGGCGGGCGATGTAGGTTAGCCAGTGTGACGAAAGTAGGTCTGCATGGGGCAGACCTAGGACTGAAGAAGGGCAATTGCGGTCGGAGATCTACTCGCTTGGCTATGTTGAGCCTCAGCAGCGATCGAGAACAGTGCATACAGATGGTATTTATCAGGGAATCGGCTAGATCGATGGCCGGCTGCGCGCCTCTGGTTCAAACCGAGGTGAGAGCTGCGGGCGGATGTTTTCCACGCACATCACGCACGGACGGCGCAAGCCTTGCCTCACTGACGCGCGTGGGGAAGCCGCCTTTCCAGGCTTGGTGAGACTCCATGGGCAATGTCTAATACAGTCTGTTTGGCCGCCAGAAGCCAGAAGCTACAAAGTCTACGGATCCTAGCCTCTGAACTTGTTCAACCTCATCTACCACACGATCCAATCCTACAACACCACCACCGTCAGCGTTGGACTCCTCCATACTTCCGTACGATACTGGCTCTTCAGAGAACCGTTCGACGTCCTCCTGGATCGAGAAACCACTCTCACCTTTGTAGCCTCGACCGACAGTGTTCAGATCTTGAGCGCGGTACTCTTCTTCAGAACCAAAGGGCATCAGCAAGTGCTGCCGTTGCTCTTGCTGCGCGTAGAGGCCTGGGCCAGAAAAGTTTAATGGTTGCGGTAGTTGGCTGTCAGGAGCTAGGTGCTGTACTGTGGGTACTTGTGCTCTTTGTCGAGTTTGTCTTACCGTGTCACGGAAACTAGGAGAGAAGCGCGTGTCGGTGCTGGGAGTCCTGCGCAGTGCCGTGTGTGGACCCTCGGCTCGGAAGGCATCGTTGCAATACTGTAGGATCCTACGTAAGCTCGATGCTTTCTGCGGATTTTGACGATACATCAATGGTCTTGCGGCATCTCTGAGTGGCCGCTTCTGAGCCAATTCTTCGCTTTCGTTTCCGCAGGATGTTGCATCAGACCTTACTCTTCTCGAACCATTAGTGACATGATGCTCCGGAGCGGCAACATCGTCAGGGGGTCGTAACAGCGGCGACTTTGACGAGAGCAGAGACTCATTTTCAGTCATACAACGATGCAAGACTTGGTCAGCGGAGATCGACTGTCTGGCCAAAGAGGAGCGTTGAGGCAGCGACCGCGACCTGAAGCATCCCGAATGAGCTGAATCTACCGAAGACCATCTGGCTTCTTCCGTGGCAGCAAATGTGGGCTCACGAACAAGTGAGGAGATTTCCGGCTGTCGAAGTGATACTTCTCTATGCGGTCCTTTTGCTCGTTCCTGGTACAATGGACCTGGGCCCTCCGCATGGACAGGGGATGTACGCTTACGGTGACCCGGTGTCGTGCTGGCCGCGTGATCGGATTCCGACCACGAGAAATAGCTGGAGGTCTCAGAATCTGGCCTACTGCTGACAGAGCCTAAGCACGATGCTCCTTCCTCTGAATTGACCGTGCGGACGGCAGGGTCGAGTACTGTTGATTCTTCTCTCGCTCTCTCACCACGATCGGCCTTTGTAGCAGGAGGTGTCACTCTCGGGCGCCCGTCGTTTGCCAATCGGTTTGCAGCCACGTCTATTTGTGCTGGTCGTACAGATGTAAAGAAGGCGGAGATATCTCCCTCTTTCGTTTGGGTGTGGTCTCTTTTACGCTTCTTCTTAGCATCTGGGACTTGCGCGCTGTGTTCGTTTTCGACACGATTGTTCTGGAGAAACCCCATCTTGGAAAAGACAAGATCTGGTACTGCGCAAACGTCAGCTGCAACCTGCTCTAACTGAGATGCGGGAGAAAAAGCTAACAGCCACTACCCCTTGCTGTCGTTGAGGCTTTGCCCTTGCTGAAGAGTCCCGTCTTCCCCAGAGGCTTCAGCTGACCAATCGTTAGTACATCAATTGTGCTACAGACACTTCTAAGATTCGTACAGTCAACCGGTCCTGCGAGACGTTCTCAGCGTGAAACTTCTGTCGTATGCCGTTGCGCGTGTTCCCGACTTTGCTGCGTCTAGATTTGTGCTTCGACTTTCTCGCCTCACTTTTTCGATCAGGACGGGAATTGTCATCACGTCTCTTGTCCTTCTTCGTCCCAGCTTCGTACCGGTCCGGGCGCGTCTTGTGGCGAGGTCTCCGAGTATAGCATTTGCTTGTGGTACTGTTGCTTGCAAGCTCGTTGTGCGTGGGATGAAACATTTCACTATAAGCTCTGTTCGCTGCATTTTGTACATGACGATGGTCCCGTTCGATCGCTGGCAGGCCCTTGCCCCGTGGCTGGGGTAAGGGAACCTTCAGCAATGAACTGTCCGTCGAGCTGCGCTTTCGTCTTCGCCTCGCGTCGGGTACGAGATCGGGCTGCCTTGGTAGGAGAAAGGGTTCGACGACCGGCCGCTCCGAGAGGACCGGATGTTCCGTCTCAGCAAGCCACTTCCGGATGTTCATGATAAGGCCCGGGTGTTGCATTCCACAACATCTGTGCAGCGCAAGCGGGCCGTGAGCGAGCCGTCTCGTCGGTGTACTGTGTACTTGACTAAGGATCTGAAGCCGAGGCCAATGACGCACGTTATACCGTGGCACGCTGTTGGCAACTGCGAATCGCGACGGACGATATCAAGCCGAGAGGATTGTGTTGTGTAACGACGAGAAGAGACGAAAGACACTGCGTTGTTCTGATATGTTGTTATGATGCACGTTGGGAAGGTACGATGAAGACGCCTGTACTGCCTGTACTGACGTGCTGCTCGCAGAAGGCACTATGGTCGACACGCATCATGTCGAGTTCTGGTGTTTGCTCACTGACGAATTGTTTGTCTTTCGGAGACTAGAGCTGTCGTGCTGCACGATTGCAGACGCCTGCGCGGAGGCTTCTAGGGCTCACAGAGACATGTGAAGGCACAATCAATGCTCTTGCATTGGCTGGCTTGAGCGATCTCTGGGTGACAGTGAGTACCGCTACTTTCGTTGTCACACGCCACAGCCGAGACGATGCAGATGCTTGCCCATGGGTGCAGTCTCGCTATGCTATGCTATGCTGCGTAGCTGGATGCCTGGCCAGATCGAGTGTACTACATTGTCGGCGTTGATGGTCGAAGCAGAGGGCCTTGCAAGTGCCGTAGCTTCCGTGTAACCTTCCCACTTTTGCAAGACTGGACAGTGGCGAAGTTGCAGCCAGCGAGACGCGTTTCTTCCCTGCGATTGGTGATGACACGGCTCTCGTAGGTACCGGTAGTGCTGATGGAGGCCAGGGAAGCTGCGGACGCCGCTTTAATGCAATTAAAGGGTCGGTCTGGCTGTCTGGCTGTCTGGCTTGTCTGGCTGTCTGGAGCTGACCTGTCGAGAAAGTAGTGGGAACGCGCTCCTGAACACGAACCTCCTCTACAGCCCAGTTGTCCGCATAATTCTGGTGCGTACGGCGCAGGAGTGAATGCCTACCTACAGGGATGCACGGACTCTTCAGCCTGATCATGCCAGCTCTAACCGTTCCGTGCAAGCCATCCAAGCTGCTTGGATCGTGGCCATGATAAGCGGCTTGGACCCACCTCTCAATTGGCCAATCCCACGAGCTGCACGCCACCCACGGTCACGTCTCTTGTTTGGCTGCATCCGAACGTCGCTCCTCTTGCAAGCACGCAAGCCGCTCTCTGCAAGGCCTTTGCGTGTATGCCCATTGCGGCCATCCAATAGTGGGTCAGCGCCTGCACCGGCTCGTCGAGAAGTCGAATCAGACAATTCGACTTGGTTCATTTTGCTGGCCTGCCGCTTTGTTATTGGGCTCAGCTAGCCCTGAGCTAGCCATTGACTGCATAATTCCAGCATGAGGAAACGCACACGGGACAAGCTAACCAAGCCGGAGCTGAGGGACGCGAGAGCTCCAAGGCTGTGTGGGTGGGTGGAGTAGGCGGGCGAAGGGTGAGCGGGTGTTCTGCCATCAGGCGTTGGGCCCAGCAGGTAATTCACGAGTGCAGCAGGATGAGCGCGACCGCCAACAGCGCTGCCCTCTTCATGGCTGCAACTGCAAACACCCCAGCACAGCACACCAGCCAAGGCGCTTAACAGTCGGGCAAACGGTCAGTCGGTCTGTCGGTCGAGTCCGGATTGCCTCTGCCTGGCCCGCCGTCACCACCGATCCAAGTTCCTGCTCTCACCAACCCAGCTAGCGCTCGTTCACCTGGAGGGGTCTTAGTCTATCTGCCCCGCCAACCCAAGCCCTCCACCTCGCTTTCTCTGCCTCATCATCACCAACTTGCAGCCGACTTCTTCCTTCAACCACACACATCTTCGATTGCTTGTGCCATCGATACCAATACAGCCTGGTGCTTAAGACTAAATGTTCGTTCCGTCACGTTGCTTGTTACGACCTGCAGAGGAGGCCGCCATGGCTCTCCCGCGCATGTGTCCTCCCCGACTCTCTCCTCTCTCTAGTCTCCTTCTCATCCACCTGTTGTGAGGCGATTTGTATTGCGCGCGCTGTTTCTGCTCGAGAGTTAGTATTGAGACCGTTTAGTGCTCCTTCAGATCACCATGTCGAAGCTCTTCGTAGGGTAAGTCCAACCTCACCTCCCACCTCCTACCTCGAGCCTTGCGACCGTCGCTGACTTTGTTCCAGAGGCCTTGCGTGGCACACGGATGACGCGACTCTGCGCCAGAAGTTCGAAGAATTTGGCCAAGTCGAAGAGGCTGTAAGTGACCAAATCAAGGGCAATGCCCTGCTCACAAACGCCCAACACATGGCTCATACTGTCCACAGGTGGTCGTCAAGGATCGTGACACTGGTCGCAGCAGGGGCTTCGGCTTCGTCCGTTTCGCCAGCGATGCTGAGGCCGACACTGCTATGCAGAACATGAACAACGTTGAGTCAGTGCTCCCGCCCCATCGTTCTTCCAGCAAGTTGCTGATTCTACTAGGTTCGACGGACGTACTGTCCGCGTCGACAAGGCCTCTGACCGTGCTGGCGGTGGTGGCGGAGGCGGCGGACGCGGTGGCTTCGGAGGTGGCTACCAACGTGGTGGCTACGGCGGCGGCGGTGGTAAGTCTGCGTTTCACTACTGATTGTCCCCGTCCCTAGCCTTCACAGGCTATGGGGGCGGTGGCGGTCGTGGTTCGTATCCATGAGATACATCACCAAGTTCAGCATATACTGACAATGCGTAGGCTACGGCGGCCAAGGCGGAGGCCAGTGGGGTCCTTCTGGTGGACAGGGTGGTGGACAGGGCGGCGGCTACCAAGGACAAGGCGGCTACGGCGGTCAGCGTCAAGGTTACGGCGATCAGCAGCAGCAGCAGGGTGGCGGCGGTGGCGGCCAGTGGTAAATGTCCTCCCGAACCCCCTCCTCAACTCACGGCGATGTGTGTCACAACATAATGCGTTGTTTGGACATGATGTGGGGGATCTCAGCAGGGAGTCTGATGCGTCTGGTCTTCCATGGAAGTGATCGTTCCAGCTCTGGTAGACACCGTTTCTGACCAGGATGGGTGCTTGAGACCAAATGTGCTTCTCGAGCTTCTTATACGGAAGTGTGGAGTTTGCAATTGGGTCGTACTGACGAGATGATTGATACCCATTGAATCAGGACTCGCTTGTCTCGGGTCACGGTTCTGGTTGCTTTACTCAACCTTGGTTACGGTTCTTCATATTTACGGTCGGGATTCACGCTTAAAAAGTTGCTACTGCCTGCATTGACACACTTCTCTGTCCTCATGGTGATGCTTGATGTAGTAGTGAGCAACGTTTCCAGCTCTAAGCTGTAAGGTGTCTTCCACTAAGCATAGATCCAGGGGACAGGTCCTGGAAAGAGTCCCTGCGATATGCTCATTTTGCACCAGGGCACAACACGTCAATTAGGCTAATGCGTGTGCGACATAATTCCATTCCTCTCCAGCCATGGGTTACAATGCCGTAGTGATACAACCGCTGGTCACAGCATTTCACCAGTGTGATCCTCTTCAGTATGACAGCTCGCAATGTGTGATAGAAATCGCAAATAAAGACTGTCAGCTTGGCCAGCGCATTGTGATGGGCCTGCATAACACGTACGTAGCCGCCGTGAGCTCGAAGCCTGGCTGCAGTCTGGGTATGCAAGTGATCGTCACAAGTTAGGCGCCCAGCTCCCCACTCGCCACAGCCACATGGCCGGCCCGCAATTGCTGCTGCCTTGCAGTGAACGGGGAACCACACGGCTCGCGAAGTCCTAGAACATCAACACCTGCTTCTTCAGGTGGACTCGAGAAGTCAAGGACACCATGAAGAGTTGGAGTGGGCACGGTGACGCACTAATGGTCCCTCAGCGGGCTCCAGCAGGCTCTCGTCTCCTGACAGCCATCTTTGCTGCCTTTGTTACGATTGCTGCGTTGGACACAATCTTTCCCGGCTTCAAACATCACCTCATTCCAGAGCAGAGCAACGAGCCATCATCACAGCCAGGCCATGCCGCAAAGTCGTTTCAATGGTCCCAGGTACGTGTGGAGCATTCCTCAAGCATCAGCAACGTGGGGACGGCAACACCTTCCATATTGATCCCCTTCATTTACACACGACGCAAGCTGCTAGTACAACATTGAGAAGTGAGTGTCACACCGCAATATACCTGTTGTATCTATGTCCCCTTCCATGGGCCCTTGAGAACCCGAAAGAAACTAGGGACATAGGGAGTTACGCCATGCAGTCGTATCACCTCGCTAATTGAGAACTCCCACTTGGGACAACACCCACTTCAAAGTCTTGGTTATGTTCTATCAGGGACAGAAGAATGCAGTATACTGACGGCCAATAAGATATCACCCAAGGCATATCTCGAGTTCCACGAATGCTTTGATGGGTTCGAGTGCGCGAAATTGAGTCTGCCGTTGGACTACTTTAATGGCACGTATCCGGATGATACAGTCAGCATTGCCATTGCAAAATTACCTGCTAAGGTATCGATCGATGACCCCCGTTATGGAGGCCCGATACTGCTCAACCCTGGAGGCCCTGGGGGTCCTGGAGCTCTGTTCGCACTCTCTATAGCAAACTCACTACAGTTCGTTGTAGATGGAGCCTCTCACCCTGATTTGGCAGGGAGAGATGCGCAGTTCTTTGATATTATCGGTTTCGATCCTCGCGGAATTGGTGAGACTGAGCCGGCCGCCACATGCATATCCAACCCTGCTTCGGCATGGTCTTGGAAATTGAGGGAGACCGAGGAAGGTATATTGGGTAGCTCAGATGCTGCACTCGGTCGACTGTGGTCCATGACCCGCGCTTTTGGCTCTTCTTGTAAACAAGCTTCGGATGCTGGGGACAGTCCGGACATCAAACAGTACATGACCACCGCTTTTGTTGCTCGGGATATGCTAGAGATTGTCGAAAAGCACGCTGAATATGTTGCACAACAAGCCGCTCAAGCCACACACAACCAAGGCAGACGAACCGATTGTCACAATGCTGTACATACGAACTACAAACCTGGAAAGGCTAAACTGCAGTACTGGGGTTTCTCTTACGGCACCTTCCTCGGCTCCACGTTCGCCTCCATGTTTCCTGATCGCGTCGGACGCGTCGTCCTGGACGGCGTCGTCAGTGACTACGACTACATCCATGCTCTAGGAAATGGCAGTCTGGTAGACAACGACAAAGCAATGGACTCTTTCTATTCGTATTGCTTGCTCGCTGGGGTCAAAGCCTGTCCCCTTGCTGAGAACGCCACTACTTTCACTGAGATCAAGGACCGTGTCCAGGAGATTGTGATGTCTTTGTACCACAACCCATTTGTGCTCAGCTCAGCAGAAGGGCCGGAGGTGCTCACCTACTCGGACCTCAAAGCCACTGTGTTCAGCACAATCTATCAACCACAAATCAGCTTTCCAACCCTTGGTCACCTTCTCCCGCAGATCGAGGCTGGTGGTGGCGACTTGATCGACCTTCTACAAGGACCCTTCAGAGATGCACATACCCTCTCATGTGGTATAAATGGATCGGTCACTGGTCCTGTATCTTACACCGTTGATGTACCCACTACCGCGATCCTTTGTGCCGATGGCATTAATCAACAAGACGTTAGCATTGATCAATTTGTTGAGTATTGGGAGCTCCTCCGAAGCATGTCTAGTGCAGCAGGCGATGTATGGGCTATGCTGAAGATGAAATGCATAGCATGGAGGATTCGCGCAAGCTATAAGTTTGAGGGGGAGTTTGGTGCCAACACAAGCAATCCCATCCTCTTTGTTAGCAACACCGCGGATCCTGTCACACCGCTGCGAAGCGGCAGGCTCATGCAGTCCAAGTTTCCGAACAGTGCGCTGCTCGTCAATGATCAGGCAGGGCATTGCTCATTCTCAGTCACGAACTTGTGTGCTTATGACAGGATCAAGGCGTACTTTCAGACTGGGGCTTTGCCTTCACAAAACACGCTTTGCGTGGCTCCACCTTCGGTTTTCTCACTCAACTCAACGGATCCAAAATCTCCTTTCTACAACCCAAGTCTTCGAAATAGCACTCAAGTTGTTACGGGTACTGCGATCAGCATCGAACAGCAAAAGATGCACAGTGCGGCGAAGATGCTGCAACGTGTAATGACGGATAGCGACGCTTTTGGCTTTAGTAGGTTGATCAGTGGTAAAAGAGGAACAAGCTTCCAGAGGATCATTGCAGCGAGACACCTCGACTGATTGATAGAGGCGCAGAGAACCAATCTTTGGAGGGTTTGGTATGTATGGGGGAGCCATCGTTCGTTGCCGTCCTTCACTTGGCTATTTCTTAGTGTTTTACACAGCCCGTTCTCGCTTGGGGATTACAGCTCAAATATGTACAAAGACAGAACCCACTTACTTTGTCACAGGACTGGCCAACTATACACTTTTACAATGGTGTCAAGCTACACACCTCTACGAGTAAAATTCACTTTTCTTTCTGTTTGATCGTCTTCTCCTCTAGGATCTCATCAGAACAACATTCCCGAACAGCCAGTACCATCGAGGTTGCATCTACCAGCTCGCCACACATACCTGATCCCCGTACTCGCGTATCAGTTCCTGGCCAAAAGCCTCCATAGAGTGCAAGTGACTGAAATGGTCTCCACGTTGCAATAGCCACGAACATCAAGTATTACCGAATTGCTCTCACACGCCATCACTTGATACCAAATTTGTTGCAGATATACTACACGCTTTGAACAACAAGAGGTTCAGAGTCCGGGCATAAGCTCGTCTACTTTGCCTTCTCGCTCTTGAAACCTCTAACGGTCCTTTTCCTATCATCAGTCAGTTTCACGCAATATGACTCTGCTTCCTCTCCACTATCCTCTTCTCCAACCAGATATTCTCGCACTGCTACGTCCGCGCAGAACGATACATGGGGACCCTCCGCGTGGATTGCCGTTGGGTCCTGCTGCTCCCGGTCTGTCGGCAATTCCCATTCATCACGCGTCTGAAGGCGAATGTCTGCCGTCCATGATCCTTGCCCCTCCAATGCTGTCCCCAACTTGCTCCGCAGTCGGACAAGTAGAGGCAAAAGCCAAATACATGTTTCTGCTATAACAGGCCAGAACTGCAGCGCTGCGACTGTCACCCCGATACTACGTGAGCATCGGTTGATGGATACGGCCTTGTTTTCAAGGGCTTTTTGGGCATCGGCAATTTCATGGACCCATGGTTCAGTTGACTTCTGTATTGCGAAGACAACAGAAGAGAGGTATGTCAGTGTGTCGACATGTTTCAATTGGATGTGTCGGATTTTGTTTTTGATTTCCGGATATAGCACTGTAGGGAGTTTATGGATTGCATGAAGTTCGCTGTCTAGTGTGAGCTTGAGCACGGAGCATGTTTCAAAGAGCCAGACGGCTTCATCCTGAGTAAGTGCAATATCAGCGATATTTGTCGTTGGTGCTTTTGCTACAAACAACCTGCCGATCGCGGTGAGCATGGTCGTAGGAATGTTGGCAGACGTTAAAGATATCTATGAGTTTCGTGTCGATGGAACCTCGGGCTTGGGCAATGTAGTTTAATGTTCAACCAGTTCGATGCTGTTGGAAGAAATGAGATTTTCCGTGATGGGTAATGTGCAATCAAAGCAGTTTTCCTTGGATGTTTCCGGACTTATCGGCTTGCCTGCCATTATTTTCAGGTTGAGCAAAAGCCCTTACCTTTTGGGATACCAAACCATTGTGTATGCATCACATTTGCTGCATCAAGCGAGTGAAAGAGCCTTGTGAAACTACCTGACAAAGAAGAAAATGGAGACTCAGGGGTTTCAAAGATATGTGGCTTAACATTTGCATCTAATTTGGTTTGCTCTGTGTGCGATGTAGCCCAGGGTGGATACTGCTATGGCCAAAGACACACAGCTACGATGATCACGTTCTTTGACCGAGCCAACGTGAAACCATGCAATATGAGCGATGCAGATGTCTATGTCTACAGACAATATTGTTGATGTCCGGATAGCGTCATCGATAGCGGTTGCGACGGAACAGTTGATTTTGTGCGGCTATACAGCCTTCTATAGGGTATCAAAAAAGCAAGAAGAGAGATCTATCGGCGATGGGTCGTTCACGAAGCCAATACGGGGATGGCGCTCTCTTCGGCGGGCTTCTTCTCTTCGTCCACAGACTGCGTAGCCTGAGCAGCTGCCTCAAGTTTGTTCTGCGCAAGACGCTGTGTGATCATTAGCTTGGGGACATGCCAAATGCAGTCGATGAACACGTACAAGCAAATTCCGCAGCAAAACCGCAATAGTGACCTTGCCAATAGCAGGTACGTAAATGGAGGCCTTCTCTTTCACATCTGGGTTGAAGTTACGCTCACTCGAGAAGTTGATGCATACAGCGCCATCCTTCAGAAGGTGCGCCGGCACCTTGTACTTCTCTCCAGGCACACCACTGATGACCACATCACTAATGGGAAGGCAGTCCTTGAGCTCCCAGCCAGGTTTCTCAACAACATCATGCTTCTTCTTCCTGATGCCCTCACCTCGCGTGAACTCTTGCACATCGGCAATGTCAACACTGTATACAGTCGCACCATCGTTGGCCAGCAGAGCCGCCAAGGGTCGACCAACAACCTCACTTCGGTTGATAACGGTGATGGTACGCCCGTGTAGTCTGTTTCCGTAAGACAAAATGGTGTTG
The DNA here is from genome assembly GCA_004335185.1 of Phoma sp. RAV-16-625. NCBI lineage: Eukaryota > Fungi > Ascomycota > Dothideomycetes > Pleosporales > Didymellaceae > Phoma > Phoma sp. RAV-16-625. The sequence goes on from SAUA01000138.1 coordinate 77,576, forward strand.
TAGATCCTCAGGTATTCAAGGATCTTGATGACAGCGAGGGGCGTGCACGGAAGGATGCTCTTTTTGGTGCCGGCGGGATCAAGGAAGCGGATATTTTGGTACATGTTGAAAATGTACTGGTGGGAAAGACCCTCGACGTCCTTATTGGCAGAGACAATCTGCTGCAGGTACTGGTCTTGTCGATTGCCAAAAATTGGGTAGTAGACCATGATACCGTCGACCTTGGAGTCGTTGTTCGCGTCGATGAGAGCATCTTCGAGCTCCTCGCGGTCGACTTCGCGTAGCTCGTAGGCAAAGCCACTGTAAAGCATGAGTCTCGTGTGTTACTGCCCAACGCTCATTGGAACAGCAAGGCAATGGGTGAGCTCACTTTTCACTGCACGTTTTGCCCGTCCATTCTGCGTACACCCTCGCAGCAGGATCGGTGCTGGAGAGGAAGCCTACAAGGAGCGGTTTGCGCTCGACTGTCTTCAGACCCTCCTGGATTTCCCCAAGCAGCCCTTTCGCGATGTTGTTCGCAAGAATCACCTTGCAGTTGGGCTTGTCGGCGGCCATGGTGGGGTGGTATGGTTTGTACGTGGGAGACAGAGGATTGCAAGATAGGACCTCAGGAGGCAGTTGGCTACTTGACGCGTTTCCCTGCGCGAAGGACAAGAAGACTCAGGGTCTGTGTCATCCTAAAACCTCCGTTCTTGAAAGTGCCGCACTGTCGTGGTGTATGAACTTTTTCGTGCCCCACAAGACCCCGCGGCCAATCAGCTCATCGGCGTAGTGCGTCATAATCCGATCGTCGAAGTTGAGTGAAGCACCGCCGCAGGCCGCCGCAGCCTTCCATACACCGAAACAACACTTGGGACGCGTCACGACTATGTCCGACATCCAACAGTACCTGTTGGACTATGACCGAGACAAGAGAGAGGCCAGCGCCACTGCGCAGCGGAGCGCAAATCGTATGTGTGAGAGCGTGGAAGGAGGGGCACGGTGGGACAGACGCTGATTGTGCATAGAACTGCAGAGTGGCCAATTGAAGCTGCTGAAGCTTGTGGGAGACCTTGGAGACTACTTCAACAGCGAGGATGGCGCCACCAGATCCAAGACCATATCCTACCTTGCCGAGGTCCTTGCAGCGACGCCCCAGAAAGTGCTGTCCCTCCAGCAGCGCAACCTCCTATGCGACTTTGTCTTGTCCCGGACAGAAGACAGTGAGGGGCTAGGGTCATGTGCAAAGGCGCTGCTGGCGCTGGAAGAGCTGGGCAAATGGGACGACGGCAGGGTTATTAGTATTGTGGAAACGCTGCTCAGCAACACCCATCCCCTGCGCCAGTACAAGCAACAGACCGAACGATACCCCGTACTTCGACTCATCGACACGCTCATGGCCAAGTACCGCGAGCCTCTGCGACTACATCATACGGAGACGGGCGATTTCCTGCCCCGATTCATATCCTACTTCGACGGCGAAAAGGATCCACGCAACCTGATGGTCGTCTTCTCCATCCTCAGGGTGCCTATGACGGAGTGGAGTATAGGCGCAGATGCTCAGGATCTCTTCGATGCTGTCTTCAACTACTTCCCCATCACGTTCCGACCACCACCGGACGACCCCTACGGCATCACCGCGCAGGATCTCAAGGACCGACTGAGAGACTGCATATCTTCGACATCGGACTTCGCGCCTTATGCGTTCCCTGCATTGCTAGACAAGCTTGATTCGACATCGATGAATACAAAACGTGATGTGCTTCAGACCATCACCGCATCGGTCAACGAATATGGGCCTCGTACAATTTCGCTCTACTCCATCACACTTTGGGATGCCCTAAAGTTCGAGATCTTGAACGTGCAGGAGGAGGACCTGGCCGAAGAAGCGCTGAATGGTCTAGCCGCCGTCGCAAGATCCTTGTCTCAAGGGACCAGTGGACCGCTGAACGCATACCTACGACCCATCGTCAAAGAATGTAACGAGCACCTCGAGGATGCACCAACGAAACAGTCACAAGCTTCTGCACGCATATTGCACAAGATCGCACAAGTCTCTGCCGAGGTCAGTAACACTTTATTGGCAGGCGTGCTACCTACCCTGTTTCTACTCTTCCAGAATGCCGACACCATGGCAAAGCGAAGAGGTTTGCTCGAGGTTTTGATCCAACTGGTACGCGCCAATATTGCCGTGTATGGCGACTGGCGCTCACCGGGTGCTGCTGGAGAAAAGGTGGATACCAACGGTATAATAGAGTTCAAGGAACAGTCACTAGAGGCTCTCCTCAACGGCTTAGAGTCAGCCCCGACGAAGGAAGTCTCTTTCCGACTAGTGTGCCTTGATGGGCTGCTTCAGCTTTCTAAAGTGCGACAACTTCTTAACGATGAGGATACTGGCAAAGCGATTCAGGCTTTGCAAACAATTGTCGTTCACGAGGATTCGTACGGCAAAGACGAAGTGAAGGAGGCCGCAATCAACGGCATCGTGGACATTGCGCACCAGAAACCTCAAGTTGTAGTCGACAAGGCGTTTCCGGCCTTCTTGGCACAGCTGCCCGATAGTGATGCTGAAGGCTCGAGAAGCTACTCGTCCTCGTTGGAGGCGTTTGCAAAGCTTGCGAGCGAGGACAAGGTTTTCGACACTGTCCTGCTACGTCTCAAGAACAAGTTCAGTACAGCGGTGCAACAGAATGCTTCGCCAACATATCTGATTGCGTTGCTGTCAGCAATACTCTATGCACTTAACAAGGGTGAAGCTAAGCTGTCGTCGAACCCCAACTCTTCAACGTACTACAACGACATTGCATTACCGCTGCTACAACGAGCATCAAGCTTCGATTCATCACATCCTACTGCGTTCAACGACGAAAGCACACTCGATCTTGTGGGCCGAATATGTGGCCTCATTGTCAGATCGCAATCTGTGGAATCACAGAATATGATCGCCACAGAATTGTACACCCTTTTCCGCGGCACTCCGCAATCCGACCTACCTCCCTTTAGTCTCAATGCCGCAGCAGAGAACGACAAAACCATGGTGATCAGCACCCACCTGTTAGCTTCATTCAGGAAGGAGACTACGCTTCCTTGTGAGCTGCGGTTCCTCATCACATCGCTGGCCGATTATGTACAAAAACCAGGGCTTTCAGGTCCGGTTCGTGCGGCATCTCTGCGCCAGTTCTCCCTTGTCATTAACAAATACTACTCTGCCTCTGCGCTCAGGACATGCATGGACCCTTTGGAAGCCAAATTCGACCTGTTTAGTAGCGAGAGGCTTGATGCCCAACGGACACGGATCATTTTTGCATGTCTCAAGGGTGTCGTCCTGAGGAGCAGCCCTGTCCTGAATACTCTGTACCCCACAGTCCTCTCATTGCTCTCGCACCCGCAGTACGGCGGCGCAGTCGCGCATGGCTTCACAACACTGCTCCAGCCTGACGACCTATTGACGAAGCACAATCACTGCCAAATTTCTGGCTTGCACAAGCAGAAGAGCTTTGCACTCCTCATCCCCAACATCACACAATCTTTCCGCGAAGCATCGACGGAGACCAAGCCAAATTATCTCGTCGCACTAAACGGTGTACTGAAGTGGATGCCATTTGAAATTGTCGTCGAAGAGGTCGACAAGCTCGTCACCTTACTGCTGCAATCACTCGACCTCAAGGGCATCGACATGGTCAAGGAGGCGACGATTCAAACGCTTTGCTCCACGCTGGTCGAAAGAGCACAGGTACTGGAAGAGCACAGTGGCAGCTTGATCGGGCGGCTACTTGCTAACGCTACCGTGAGCCGGGAGGCGGGAGCACCGCCCAAGGTTCGGGTTGCAGCGCTGCGATGCTTGACACTGGTGTCGGAGAAGTTTAGACAGGAGACCGTGTTGCCGTACCGGAGACAGGTGGTCAAAAAACTAATCGCAGCGCTCGACGACAAAAAGCGAGAGGTCAGAAGCGCGGCTGTCAAATGCCGGGCCAAGTGGTTGGAGATTGACGAAGCTGGAGACGATGATTAGGTGGATTGTCCTTGCAATGACATGATTGGAAAGATGAACAGGTAGATTCGAAGATATCCCACTATACAACTGCTACCCTTGATCGTGGCTCACGCAACATAGACTTTTGACATGCCCTTTGCCGCGAAGGTGGTATAACCCCGAGTGAACTCCCAAAATGCCGTAACGCCACCCATGCAAATCTCTTTTTCCCCATCGCATTTCGTCCTAGACCCTCGCCTTCTTGGCGGTCGTCTCGTCTTGCTCATCGCCCGAGTCGGCTTCAGCTTCAGCGTCGGCCTCGGCCATGTGCGCATCGCCCTCGACGCCGTCGTCGCGACTTCGCTTCAAACCCTTCATCTTCCTCGTCTGCATCGTGTTGAAGTCCTGCTTGCCCGGGTGGATCTTGGCCACCTTGTCACCCATGCCGTCGGTGGTGATGTTCTTCTTGGTCCTGGCCTCCATGCCCTTGGGCTTCCTCATGGCCTCCTTGAGCATATCGGCGTCTGGGAATTGCTCGCGGCCGAGGGCGAAATCGATGCGCGGGCCCATCTCCTCGACCTCGACGCGCGGCAGCTTCTGGCCTGAGCGCTTCGTCTTGATCAGATAGAAGCGCAGCTTGATCTCCGGGGTGGGTCGTGCGTCTGTGGGCTCTTCGGCGCTGATGCTGATGAGGTACTGCAGGCCCTCGACGTCGACCTCGTCGGTGTCTTGGCCACGGAAGAGGTCGACGAAGAGGCTCTTGGCGAGGGTATACTTTGTCTCATTGGGGTCCTCGAAGACGGTGCCGTGGAAGGAGATGAGGGGCTTGAGGCCAATGCTCGGCTTCTTGTTCTTGAACTGCTGCAGGGTGCGGAAGGTGTCTGGGTTGATGTACAGCTCAAGCATGTCGAGCAGCTTGTGGTCGAAGGTGCGGACCAAGGTCAGGCAGTGCGGGCGTTTCTTGGAGTGCAGGGAGAGGGCGAGCAGGGAGGTGTCGTTCTTGAGGGAGAAGAACTCGAGCGAGGAGGCGTCGTCGAAGGGGTGGATGTCGTTTTTCTTGGTGAATCGCTCGACAAAGGGCCGCTTGAGCGTGGCGAGGTCGGCGACGGCGAGCTTGAGGATCTGCGACGTCTTCTGGCCCGTCACGAAGAGCGTCGTCTTGGGGTTCTCCGTCTGCTGGGGCTCGCGGGCCTTCATGGCGCGGGCGGCGCGGGCGTTCTTTGGTTTACTGGGCACAGAATTAGCTGCGCGCCCAAGCATGGGATTGGCATCACGGCCTGCACGTACACTGCCTTCAACATGGTCGCTGTCGATTTGGGGGTGGTTTGGTGCAGTCGTGAAATCTTGGCGCTACTTTTTTTTGGCAGGCCCGGCGCACGACGCACGGACTTGATCACGCATCTGCGTCTGCATCTGATAAGCTTGCTAGGCGGGGCTCGCCGCGGACAAAATTCCGAAGTCGCAATTGCACGCTGGTGGTGGGGCGTGTCAGCGTGGGCAGTCAGCAAGAGCCGAGAGCACGTCAGAGCGGTTATCAGATCATTCGTCGACTTTGCGCAATCACTCCTGCACCGCGACCTTCTTTTTGCTCCTTTCCCTCTCTCTCTCTCTCTCTCTTTCTCTTACCCATTCACCCACCGACCCACCGACCCAACCACACCCACACACCCACACACACACACACACAC
>SAUA01000139.1:0-82981 GCA_004335185.1 Phoma sp. RAV-16-625
ATGGTGGGAGGTAGATGATGGTTTGACCAGGGAATTAGGGTGTCAGATGAGTATTTATCCCTACATGTAACAGTAGTAGTCACTTAATTGTACGGCGGTACAGATTTTTCCCGGTAAACGAGCAAGCTTCAGACCAAATTTGAACAGAGCTGCACGTCAGCCATATCCCCAGTCCACAGGCGGGCGAAAAACACCAAAGCGAATCAGTCCATAGCCTACAAAGCTGCATAAAGACTTCTCCAACAACCCCACCACCACGTCCCTTCCACACCACACGCGCAAACCCAGCACCACCACATCCACACACCCCCTACTTCAACTCCAAAAACACCTTCCGCATCTTATTATAATCCGGCGTCCCCACCCCGGTAACAGGATCCCACCCGGGACTCGCGGGGAACCCTTGAGTCCCACACCCCGGATTCCCACCCTGGGTAACATCATTAAACATCTCGGGGTATTTATAAATAATCTGATTCAAAAACCCAATCGGCTTCTTGCCAGCCTCCAACCGCTCCTCATTCAGCAAGTTGATGATACTGGCGAAGATGGGCGCAGAGGCAGAGGTCCCGCCAATGCCGTAGGTTTTGTCCAGCCACACGGTTGCGAGTTTGAGGCCGAGGGCTGAGACGTCCGGGTATGCGCGCCCGGAGGAGTTGAACACGGATTCGCCGTATTTGGGGGCGTATTTGGAGAGGTATTTGGAGACGGCTTTGGATTGCCACGAGGGGCGTGGGAAGATGCTGGAGAAGCCGCCGCCGGAGTAGTAGGAGAGGGGGCCGTTGGGGGAGGCGACTGCTTTTTCGCCGCCGTGGATCGAGGAGTTGAGGAGGGTGGTGGCGCCGACGGAGGTTATCTGGGGGAGGGTCAGTATATACAGACTTGGGGCTTAAGACAGTAAAGGCACGTACGTAGGGGCAGTTGGCAGGGAACGAGGGCGAGAAGCGCGTTCCCTGCTCGTCGACATAGCCGTATTCAGAGTTGAGGCAACTGTTGTTGTACCCAGAGTTGTAGCGGTTGGCGACGCCAGAGTCACCCGATGCGAAGATGACGCTCACGCCTTGCAGAGCCAGTTTCATCCATTCGCGGCACTGGCGCTCCTGGTAGAATTGCGGGAGCGCGCCCTCAATCTGGCCGTATGAGACGGAGATGACGTTGCTGATTGGGGCTCCGCCGCATTGCAGCGGACCGGTGTAGGCACCTGGTGCATCGTTGGGGTCCGGGTAGGCGGGATCAACGTACGGCTGGTCTCCGCCCTGGTATGTGCAGTAGGAAGCATCCTGGGTATGTCAGTGAGCATGTGATCAGGTTGGACGGAGTAAATAACCATACCAGAGCATCCAAGAAGATGTTGAACGTCCCCACAGAGTCGACGTTCACTGAGTCGCCGTTCTGGTACAGACGCGTCTGCTGGGGCCAGATGATGGAGTAAGCGGTCTGGAAGTCCAGCGCGCTCTCAACAACCTTCTCCTGCTGGGCCAAAGACAGGTTCGAGGCCTTTCCGCCGTCGATGGAGATGAACTCGGGCACGACGTCTGACGGAATCTTGGGAGAGGTGAAGTTCTCGAAGAACGTCTTCAGGTCAGGGAGGTACAGGTAGTCGGCCCACTCCGCGATTCCGAGCTGGTTGCCGGTGTGGTTGTACTTGCCGACGGGGAGATTGTAGATCGCTCTCAGACAGTCGATGGTGATCAGAGAGGAGCAGTTTGCGGTGCCGAAAAGACCGGTGATGTTGACAGGGGCCTGGATCGATGCCTTTGCCTGAGCGACTGGCTGCAGACCGTCAAGCTGGACAGTGGGCATCACAAAGTCGACATGCTTGCCAACGCGCTGTGGGAGTCCGTATTCGTCGCATGCAATGCGGAAGCCGCCAGAAGCCTTGTGCTGGTAGTAGTGATACTCGGTCTGTAGCAAGTCCTCGAGCTCCTCAACCGTGGCGGAGAACTCCACCCAGTTGCGTCCTAGATGCTGTTAGGTTGTGGGGAGAAAACGATTGAGTACGTCTCAACATACCAACCGAGTGCTTGACCCGCTTCAGGTCAATGCCCGAGTTCTGGAGCCATTCAAGAGTTGTCTTCGAGGCTTCTGGATGCGGCGCAAAGGTGTTTGCAACCTGTTCCGCAGTCCAGTGCTTTCCTAGATATCTTCATTAACTCTGTGAACAGTGAATAGAATTGAATTCTCCTACCAAAGTTCGGCGAGTCTGGGTCCGAGATATCGTCAAGAAAGCGGTCCGAATGCTCCAAATTTCGCTGATTCAATCCAATCCTAACCGGCAGCACCGTATCCTTCGGCGCCCGCGCATGCTTCGTCCAAGCAACCGGCAACGCATGCCTCTTCTCATGAACTACATGCGAATCGAGAGGGGAGCTAGCTCCCAGCCCAGTAAGGCCGAGCAGCACCAAGCCTGAGAAACGCATCTTTCGAGCAAGTCCTGAAGTTTGGCGTCTGGAGAACCCATCGTAGGAGGGCAGTGGGCCGCGTTATGTATAGTGGATGCTGGCCGCTGCCATGACACAGTCGTCACGATAATGGCTCAATCTCTACGCCATAGATGCTATGCGGCCGTCAGCTGACAGCATAGCGGACGAGGGTATCATATTGGCACGCCAGGCACACGCCCGTCCTGCCTGTTGAAGCCTAGCCGAAGCCATCCATCGACAGTTATGCCGCCCGTTCATCCGTCCAAAGCAACCTGCACCATCAGGCCCGCGAATCAAAGCCACTAGATTCTTAGCAACGGTATCCACACGGGAACCCTCCATGGATCGAAGCTTGACTCTGCTTGGCTCGAAGCTTGGTTGTGCCGAGGAAAGCTTAATTTGAGCGTTGAATCAGGAAGGTGGTTGTGATAACGCTGCCGGAGTGGAGATTGTCGGACCGGCCGGAAATAACGGAATAAGGCGCTGATGAAGTACAAGGTGTTAGTAAGCTACTTGGTATTTACTCCAACATCAATCGCAACCAATGCAGCCAGAATCTTTCACCGTTCTTCTGTGAAGTTTACAACCTCCAGTCTAAGAGCTATACATTTTGTTTACAAGAAGATTCGTGTACTGTAGTGCACAGACATACCTCATCAGCGTTTCTCAGATGCTGTACCTTGTCGACTTTTCATTGGGCGACCTGTCATCTCCCCACGACTAACCAACTATGAGGGCCAGTTTTTTGCATCTCTAGAGATGTTGGGTAAGTCTGGTTGTGGAGTACTAGTTGCATGCACGATGGCTTCATGTAGAGATAACCATAAATGCTCGTATTTGTCCAAGTAATACGACCAGACGCAGCGTTGAGTCTTTTTCAAGGCAGAGCAACAGGATTCTGTTTAGGTAAATAACACAACTGTTGTTACATTTACTAGTGTAATACAACATAAACTCAAATCTTGAACCTGCACTTCGGCAACGCCAGTATACATCTACATCTACATCTACAAGCCATCCACATCCCTCACCTCCCCTCCTTAATCTTGACAGCGTCGGCCAAGACGGGGAAACTGCCCCTGAAACTCGGCCCCAGACTCCAGTTGTTCAGATTCCGCAGATGGCTCTCAAACGCCGGGTTGATGAGCCACTGGTCGTCTTCTTTCGGCAGGGAGCCGGGCAGGCTGGCGGGCGTGCCTGCGGCTTGCGGGGTGTGTGGCCCCGCAGGTGAGCCGGCGTTGACGTGTGTGGAGAAGGGCGAGCTGGCGGGGATGGACGAGGTGGTGGAGAGGGTGGCGGAGCGTATTTTCGAGGCGGGGAGGAGGCAGTCGCGGGCTTCGTAGGGCCAGTTGAGGGAGACGGTGGTGGTGAAGGGGATGAAGAAGGAGTCGAAGGATATGAAGGGCTGGTGGGCGCAGAGTCTGTCGCGGAGGCGGGGCCTGTTATCGTTAGTCATTAAGTTGGGGATAGGTATTCTCGGAAATGGACTCACCAAGGCAGATGGTCAAACCAGCAGGGGTGCGCGGTGAAGAGCTGGCTAGCACGTGGTGTCACCCAGTGCGGCAGTCGGTCGTAGTTCTCCTGGGTAGGCTCAATCTGCCAGCGCATGACGAGGAACATGATGAAGACAATGGCCACCTGCTCCGGGTAGCCGCAGATGTCGGGGAAGGTGCGCAAGATGTCTGTGAAGAGCTTCGAGAGCGGGTGGGCATCGACGACGCGGTCTGGGTAGACGAGCGAGGTGAAGTTTGGGTACAGGGGGCCGACGAGGGCCTTGACAGGGACACCCTCAGCTGCTCGTGCCTGGCGGTCTTGCAGAAACTCCAGCAGGATGACGTCCAGCGGACAGGTCGGGGCTATGTTGCGGGGGAGGGTGAGGTAGGGGACCAGGTTGGGAGCGTACTGTCCCTGACCGTTGCTGCAGACGTTGCTGGGGGGCAGCTGCTGGGTCGGGGGCAGGTCGGGGTCTACAGGTCGGCGGTGGTTGTGGTCGAGCAGGAAGTCGACGCCCATGCGCTCGTCGTAGGGCTCCTGTATCTGGGGTGGGGCCGAGCGCTGGTGGTCAAAGGCGGGACTGTCGTGCGCGTGGGCGTGGGCATAGCCGCGCATGTGTGCGGCAGGGCCATCGGCGTGGTAGGGCCATTGGCGGGAAGTGTCGGTGCCCGCGGGCGAGTGAGTGCCGTTCTGAGGCGACGAGGCGGCGGCGATGTCGTGGAGCGTGGCATGAAACTGGCGAGGATCGAGGGGCGGAGCGGGCGGAGCAGCGGGGGCATCGCGGTGCGGGTGGACGGTGAGGGGCGAGCGCTCTGCGGCGGCGGCCAGCTCTGCTTGGGTCAGCGGTGGAAGGGGACAGTGGACATGTCAACGCAGCGCACCATTGAGGCCGCCCGGTGCGCGCAGGATGGGCTGGATGAGGCTCACGACGCTCTCGAGGCGCTTCCGGATGTCGGCATTCTCGGCCTGGACGGCCTCCTTCTCGCGCAGGACCAGCTGCAGGTCGTGGTAGGGCTGCTGGCTCTCGAGGTCGCGGATGCGCTGGTTCAGGCGGTCGATCTGCGTCTTGGTGCGCTCGCGGATGGCGCGCTGGGCCTCGCGGTCGTTTGCGCGCTTCCTGGCCAGCTGCTCGGGGGTGAGGTTGGCGACGCCACGCGAGGTGGCGGCGGTGCGGCGCTTCTTCGCGGCTGACTGGCCCACATCTGCCTGGCTGTCGTCCTCGCGCGGGAGAGACGAAGGCGAGTTGGCCTCGCTCGGGGGGACAGCGGCCATGATTTAGCGATCGGGAGGGGGTGGGCGCCTGCGACACAGAGCTCGACTCGTGTTTTTGCTGAAGGAGCAGACCGAGCGAGTCATGTCTGCGTGCGACGGCGGGTTCGCTGCGGCGAATTGCTGATTGGCTGGATGCGTGGGTCGCACCTGCCGGTCCTGGCTCCTGGATCCTTCCCGGGCCGCGGTATAGGATGGTACGTAGTACGAGTGTGGGGTCCCCGCTTTGCTGACATGGTCGTGCATCACAAACACCAAGGACCAAGGACCAAGGACCCACGACACACTGCAGCTTGAATTGACTTGTATCAAGCGTCATCTGCCTGTCTGCCTCCTCCACTGTTGACATCACAATGGCTGGACCCCCGCCCAAGTTCGTCCACCAGCAAGTCAGCAAGCTCGGCATCGCCTCAGCACTGCTGAAAGCCAGTCAGTCCTGCATTCACATCTCACCAACCCTCACTTACAGCCCCAGTCGCCGCAGCAACGGGCCGCGCCTTCTCGTCCCCGCTCAAGGGTGAGAATGGCGCCAACACGTACTTCAAAGACGTCGCCATGGCCGCCTTTCGCACACACCTCGGCAACCTCTCCCTCGCCCAGGACCGCTACGTGACCAGCCACAACGCCTCGTCAACCTACCTCCAGTACTGCACCTCGCACAAGCTCACCCCAGACTCCATCACCCTCCCCAGCGGCACACAGGCCCACTGGCTGGGCAGCAAGGATGCGCCCAAGGTCCTGGTCTACTTTCACGGCGGAGGCTACGTGCTGCCGTGCACCAGCGGACACATTCTGTGGCTGGACGACCTGCAGAAGAGTCTGGGGCCTGGCGTGTCGGCCCTGTTGCTCGCATACGACCTCGCCCCCGAAGCCACATACCCCACACAGCTCCGTCAGGCCGTCGAGCTTGTCCGATACCTCACCGAAACCGAGGGCCGCAGTCCAGCCGACATGATCCTCGGCGGCGACTCAGCTGGCGGCAACCTCACACTAGGCCTGCTGTCGCACCTCGCACATCCTCATCCCGAGATCGCCGAGCTGAGGTTGAGTGAGAAGATCCACGCCGCCATGTTGATCTCGCCGTGGACCAGCCTGACGCAGCACCACACTGCAGCGCACGAGAAGAACGCAGAGAGAGACATGTTCGACGCCCGCACGCTGTCGAGGTGGAGCGCCGCCTTCCTCGGATCCAGCTCGCCTTTCGCCGGCGATCCCTACAACGAACCCGTGCTCGCAAGCCCAGAGTGGTGGGAGCCCGTTGCCGACGTCGTGGGCGAAGTGCTCATATGGGGCGGGCAGAACGAGATCCTGATTGACGGCATCGAGGCGTTTGCGCGCAAGTTCAGCATAGGGTTCAGGAGGAGAGGAGGACACGTGAATGTGGTTGTCACAAAGGGGGCAGCGCACGAGGAGATGATCATCGAGCGAGTGCTGGGCTACAAAGGCGACTCGGGGACAGGCAGTCAAGGCGCTGTCGAGCAGTGGGTGAAGGCGAAGTTGTAGAGCAGTCTTGTGTTTCAATGAAGAAGTGAACAACAATCACATTCAATTGATCTGCAACCCGAGACCATCACTTCAAGAGTGTCTCCGCCATCTACAAGCCCAGCCAGCGACGCCCCCCACCATCATCGTCTACCACCCCGAGCAAGCAACAAAGTTGTTGCCACTGGCACCGGTATGCGTAATCTCCCCAGCCCTAGCTCCACTGCCGTTGATAACAACACGGTCGGCACCAGGTGAACCTGTTTTCATTAGCTCATTTTCGCTTCTTTCTCTCTCTCTCTCTCTCTGTCTGTTTTCTTCCTACCAACCGCCCACCAAAAAGAAAAAGAAAAGAATTCATAAACTCACCACCAGTGTAAACCCCACTCGTCTTAATCGGAAACTCATAGTACGTGCCACCAACCAAGAAGTCGAAGCCCTCATAGTTGTTGTACTTGTGCGGGTACGTCGACGATCCCGCCGTGCTGCCCTGCTTGACGTAGTTGTAGGCCGCGCTGCGGGCGGAGGAGAGTTGCGCGCTGGTGTAGCATGTGCTGCCGCACTTGACGGTGCAGGATTGGCGGGACTCGAGGTCGAGGGCGGTGGTGGTGGTGCTGTCGAGGGGGAGGGCGAGCACGGGGGCCAGAAGGGCTAGGAGGGGGAGCAGGGTTGGGAAGTGCATGGTGACGGTGGGGACCGAGGTGAGTGAGCGAAAGACTGTACTGAAGTGAATGGGATGATGGAGTTCAGTACACACGAATACCTAGCACCCTTATATGCCAGGACCCCCCAACGGCCTTCTCCGCCCTCCCACCCGCAAAATAGATTGACGTCCCAATACCAGCCTTCCCAAAACTACCTCGTCCGCGTACCTTGCACCACCGACCTTCTCCTCCAGGCACTCCACCCTATCGCGGCCCATGACCCTCACCGACCCCCATCGCCGCACCGCCGCACACCGCACGTTCCCTGCGCTGATAGGCCGGTGCAACGACGGGATCATCGGACTTCCCTGCTCCGATCAGGAAGGTGAGCGCTCCGCGTACTCTACTCGCAGCAGCGCTGTATGTGCTACGGGGACTTTTGTTCGTTTCATCTGCCTTATCGAATGGGATGGTGCCATGTGCGCGTCTGATTGGTGCTGAGGGGTGCGGGATCGGCGGGTTTGCGCGGAGCTAGGCGAACGGGGAAGGTGGTCGGGGCGTTTTTGTGGGGCCTGGCGGACGTAGGGTGGGAGGGTCTAACGTGGTTGATGGGGAAGGGAGGGAGGATGTATGTGTGAGGTGGTGCTTGGGGGTGATGGCTTATCCACTGCAAGCTTCCATAAGGGACAAGAGGAAGGATTAGATATAAGTAGACTGCGCGTTCCTCGGTTGTAGGATGAGGACGTTCAAGTTGCCGGTGATTTGCGAATGAACAAGTCAAATCTTGCTGATCTGATTGGTTGGTTCCGGTCATTTCGTTCAGGCGAGCGGTCAGTGGAGGAGGTCAAGGGGCTGCGATGGTAAGGGTGCGGAGGTTGGTGGTGCTGGGTAGAAGGTGCTTGCTTGGTGATTGTCTTGCTTGCTGTTGTCGTGGTGTGCTTCGTAGAACGTAGAAGCGCAACGACGGTAGTGCATCTGTTCTCCATTACAACGTCCGACTCTCGGAGCTACTCTTTTTCCCTAGAATCTGGCAGTGTTGTCGGTGATAGTAGATGCTTCTGTCTGATGTGCTGTGGACTAGTAGGTCTGCTATCAATGTGACTGCGTAACAAATCGTTCTATGTCTATGTGGTATCGTTAACGTATCATTGCTCATCCATGGCTCCCTCGTCATGACTCCCTTCATACCAACCACCACTTCCCTGGCTATGCTGTCCGCCTCCATGCATCAGCCAGCAGCGCGCCGCCCGCGACGGTGCCGAAGATGCCGACCTGCAACTCGCTCAGCAGGCCCTCCTCAATCGACCAGTGCAGCGTCATGGGCGCGTATGCAATGTTGCTGACGAGGTCTTTCCACCACGTGAAGCGTCTACTGTGAGCCTCCCTCCTCTGCTGCTCTGCCCTCAGCTTGTCCTCCTTCTCGCCGTCACCAGCCACTTCAACACGCGGCTCGCGGTACGCCCGCTCGATGACCAGCCGCAGCAGCTCGCAACCCACGTACGCGGCCCAGAACCTCGAGCTCCAGACCCACCACCACGTCTCGCGTCTCTTGCCTGCCTCGCCGCTCCACGCCTCGCTGGTGAGCATGCCCTTGGACGCGGCGTACGCGCCGTTCTCCAGCACCTGGAAGAGAACGCACGACGCAATGGCCGCCCAGGTCGTGCCTCGCAGCAGCTTGTCTCTCTGGCCGGCGCCCTTTGGTAGCGGTGACAGGTACGTGTCCCGGGCCCAGGTGTACAGACCCAGCACGCCCCACATGCGCACGAAGATGCGGTAGTCTGCAATCACGTCTGCAATCGCCTTGGACGAGCCCACCGTGTGCGCGAGGAGCTTCGTGCTCGGCGAGGCGGGCAGCGTGGCAATCAGCGTCTCGCCCGGGAACATGACATCGGCGGCTTTCTCCGCGAGGTCGGTTGCAACGGCGGCGAGCTGCTTCTCGAGGACGCGCTGGCCCAGCGCGTAGATGAGGGTGAGGGTGTAGCCTGTCGTGCACAGGACTACGTCGATGCCATTGGGGGTGGAGAGGAGCGCCGCGAGGCGGAGGAGGTTGCGGTCTGTGGACTGTGCGGCATTGCGCACTCTCCGCAGGAGGAGGAAGCGGAGTTTCTGGACGAGTGTGGGGGTTGGTGGGGGACGTCTCGAGGCCGCGTCTGCGTTTGTAGTCGCAGGCTCGACAGGGGCGCTTTCGGCGCTGGGTATCGTTGTGCTGTCTGGGTGTGCGTCTGCCATGTCGAGCTTCGAAGATGCAACGTCATGCACCCGAGCCGGTCGCGCGTGTTTTCATCATGGCGGTGACGGAAAGCCGACGTTGACGCGCCGACCCGAGGTTCCGGGTGGACTGCGCTATGGACCCTGACGAACCTCATTGTGACTACACGCCTTGATGAGCACGAGCTCACTGCATGGTCTACACGTTGATCAACAGCTACAAAGATCCAGCATGGTGCACAGAGGAGCCGGCTATAAGATGTCCAATAGATCCCAGTCGTGTTTACTACCTGAAACGGGCCGATCCTTGCCCATGCCACCAGGACTCCACCGTGCCACCACCCCAGATCCCCACTCGTGTGCTGTTTCACTCACCTCTCTCACCTTTCCTCCAATTCTTCTCGTCTCTCATGCCCTTCCACTTGTACGTTGACAGATAGGCCTGGGAAACATTCTGAGAGCCATTGAAGGCATTTATAATCACACCATACCTCGACCGCATCACACGATAGCCAACAGCTACAGGAATCCTGCTCCAAAACCTCATCTGGCCTACAACCAACAAAAAATCCAACATGTCGACCACTCCAGATCCAAGCCTCCCCTCCTCCAGGGTCCCCACGTACCCGCTAGCACACTCCTTCCGCCAAAAACCCCGACGTCTCCCCCTCGTCCTGCGCTTCGCAAAAGGCTCCATCCACAGCGCAATCTACATCCCCGTGATCCTGCACTCCCTCTTCACCGCGCTAATCGTATACCTGGACACCTTCCCAAACGTGCACATCAGCATCCCGGCAACCATCATCCCCTCGCTCTCCATCGTCGTAGGCCTGATGCTCGTGTTCCGCAACTCAACCTCCTACGACCGCTTCTGGAGCGGCCGCAACTGCGTGACGACGGTGGGGACCAGCGTGCGGAACCTCGCGCGCATCATCCTGGTGAACAGCCAAGACGCGCAGGGGAAATCTTCGCCCGAGGAGCGCAGGGATACGGAGCGTACTGTGCGTGTCTTGATCGCGGTGCTGTACGCCATCAAGCACAACCTGCGCGCGGAGTTCAATCTCCCGCCCGCCAGTCTAGCCGGGCTCGCGCCGTCGTCGCAGTTTACCGGCGGCGTGCGGGGCGCGAGTTCAAGGCCGCTTAGCAGGCCGCTGAGCAGACGACCCAGTTACGTCGACCGCACGTACAGCGTCCCTGGGACGCCGACGCTGGACAAGACGCTCTCGCAGCACACCCCCTTACTAAGCCAGTCGACCGCGACCCTAACAGCCAGCACCCTCGAAAGCAGCGGCACCCTCCCGACGAAGAAAGACGACTACGCGTCCCTCCTCCCCCAAGGCCTAATGGGCTACGAAGACCGCGGCCTCAGCCTCCCACTGCAGCTCTCCGTGCTAGTGGAATCCTACATCACGCGCGCCTCGCACCGGAACTGGATCAACGCGCCCCTATCCTCGCAAATGACCGTGCAACTCAACACGCTAGTCGGCGCCTACGGAACCATGGAAACAATCCGCTCGACACCGCTACCCATCGCACATCTCATCCACGCCTCGCAGGTGCTGCTGCTGTATGTCTGCGTGCTGCCGTTCGCGATGGTGGATACGTATGGATGGTATTCGATTCCTGTTGTGGCGATTGTGGCGTTTACGTTGTATGGGATTGAGGGCATTGGGGTGCAGCTTGAGGATCCGTTTGGGTATGATCGGAATGATATTAAGATGGATGGGATTGTGGAGGATGCGCGGGCTGAAGTCGGGGTTTTGCTGGAGGAGTGGAGGGAGGCTAAGGAGGGAAGGGGGGGTATGGGGGGGATGTTTTAGGGGAGGATGCTTTAAGAGAGAGAATGCTTTAAGAGAGAGGATGCTTTAAGAGAGAGGATGCTTTAAGAAAGAGGATGTTTTAGAGGAGTAGAAGGCAGGGCATGTTTTAATGAGGTAGTAAGAGAGGCGGTTTAGATAAGAGAGATAAAGAAGAGATTACTAGCTGGAATAGCCAAATCATTAAACGACAGACAATGAACTTCCCCACCCTATTACTCCCCCAGAACTAGTCAGTCTCCAGCCCGCCAACCCAGCATTTCCTAGCCCCCAAAACCCCAGACAACTTCCAGCGCACCACAAGCCACACCTCATCTCTCCCTATCCATCCACCATCAGATCCCAAGTGAAGATTCTTGCCATCTAGAGAAACGCCCTTTATTCGAAGCACTTGATAGGCACCCTCTTACTCTCCAGCTATCGACACTGTAGCCTCAACTACATTTATAGAATCCAGCCAAAGTTTCCCTACGTGTAGAACCTGCGCACAGAGGCAGACGGATCTAGAGCAATCGAGCAGAAGCAAGCAAATAAGAAACCAGCACAAGCAAGCCTAAAAGCTAGAAGAGCTTACCCACACCCACCTCCCTACACCATCCAACCCAGCACAGACATCTACCTCCAGAGCCCTAAATAATGTAGCGTGGCTAAAACACAATAGAAGCAGCACCGAACGTCAAGTGCTCAGGGAGCTAGATATCAGGTTACTGCGTACTGGATAGTTTGGTGCTCTGGGGACTGGCTGTGCGCTTAGAGATGCTGTTATGTAAGGGTGTCTAGGTGGTACTTTACTTGGTGCCTCTGAGTGAGGGCTTGGCGGAGGAGGTGGGTTGGGGTGTGTAGAGATGTGGATAGGTGATGTCTACTTGTATGAGATAGTCGGGGATTGTAGGTTGGAGATGGATAGGTTAGGAATGGATTGTAGTGGGTTTCTCTATCTTGTTACTGCTGTTGAGGACACCACCCAGCACCTCTGTGAGAGAGCCTAACAGAAGAGGTAGGTTGCAGTGTGCAGGGTATAGACAGTTACTGTCTGCTCATAAGATACGACTAGGGCGGTGACCATAACAATAGTGTGTGCAAGTTGATGTGATTGATATGGTCGCGAATATACCACTCTATCCGTGCGCGCTCTTCACTGCCTCGCGCTGCTCATGCTACTTGATGCGACTCCGTATTCCGATCCCCACGCCCTGCTAGTAATGAACAACAACATGACCACCAACTCCGGGACCAACTCCAAGAAAGCCGGTCCGTGCAACACGTATAAACACAACACATTACTCCCGACTTCGCCGTTCCATAGCGCCATGCAAAGCGCCTCCTTTTCAGTGCAGATGTAAGGCTCGCTCGTCGTACTGTCAAACGGCTCTAGTTGAATCGAACAGGCGGTATGCTGGGTGTGTCCGTCTCGCCCGACCCAGGCGACTCGTCTCGCAGCCGGCTGCCCGCTGTCCGGCCTGCACTGCCGTCTAGCACAAACGGACCGGCGTCGTTGCGTGGCGTCATGGGCCCGTCGTGGGAGCGGTCCGGTGCGAGGCCGTCGTGGGCGGTCAGGTAGAGGGGAGACAGGCCGTTGAAGCCGCCTGGGCCGCGGTCAATCGAGACGGGCTGCGTGACGGACGCGGTCATGGGCTCCAAGGGGCGGAACGGCGTTTGAGGGTTCGCTGTGTCGTTGATGCTGATGCTTGTGATGGCTTGTTGGAGATCGGCGAGGTCGGTGCTGCCTACTGCCGCTGTCGTCCCATTCAAAGGGACTACAGAGGCGCGTGGTGTCACGTGACGGTCCTCTGGGGGGTTCTCTGCGTCCGGCGCAGCGTCTCCGTTCTCTTTCGCGTCGTCCTCCCAGTCTTCAAAGTCGCCGGGGTCCTCGACGTCGGCCTCGAGATCCGCGACGGCCCTGCAGTTGGGGCACAGGAAGTTGGGCCATGTGGGGCCGTTCAAGATGGGTCTTATGCACTTGTAGTGCCACACGTGGGAGCAGGGGGCAACGAAGAGAGACTGGCAGGGCTGTGCAGATGGATAAGCAGGAGGCAAGGGTGAGCCAGGCACGAAGACCTACCGCAATGGACATGAGGCAGATGGCGCATTCCGACGTGTGTGTCGAGGCGCTGTCGCCGTCTTTTTTCGTTTTTGTGAGGTTGCGCAGGCGCTGGTGGGTTTGTTTGCTGGTGTTGTTAGCGCTGTAAATACATCGTCAGGTGGGACGCACTTGAAGGTGTTGAGTCCCTGCTGCCAGCCGCGATTGCACTCGACGCGGATCTTGACGCAGCGGAAGATCATCTCCTCGCCGCCGCGGAAGTCGATGCCCAGCTGGATGATGTCGCCGTCCTTGATCCTGAAGGGCTTGGACTCGACGTTGGGCTGGCTCAGGCGGATGTGGTTGAGAAAGGTGCCCGAGGAGCTCTTGACGTCCTTGATGTACCAGCTGCCGTCGCTGCACCACAGCTCGCAGTGCTTGCGGCTGACGACCTTGCTCTTGAAGCCAATGGCGGCGGCCGAGGGCGTGTTGGCGGGCGTCTCGGGCAGGTTGTCGCGCTCCGAGTAGCGGCCCACGCGCACGACGGCCGAGTCGTCGGGCAGGGTGCGGGTGATGGTGGGGAACTGCAGCGAGGGGCGGCCGGCGCGCGGGTCCTGGTGGGGGATGAAGCGGATCGAGGGCAGGTGCTTCTGCGAGGGGGCGCCGTCTGCGGCGTGGTCGGTGCCGGTGCCGGTGCTGGAGGTGTCGTGGTCGGCGGGCCGTGGTGTCGACGTCGGCGTGGGCCCGGCGCTGTTGCGCATGGTGAGCTGGGGCGCCGCCGTCTCTGCGCGCGTTCTCGTCATGTTGGGCGTGGGCGATGCGGGCGGGGAGGCGGTCGGGGGCGCGTCCTGGCGAGGGTTGGCGCTGGCGAGGGGCGCTGTCTGTCGTCGAGCGGGGGGCGAGGGGCGAGCAGCAGCCGTGTGCGAGAGCGAGAGCGAGGGCAAAGGGGCAGCAAACGGCGAGAGGGGCGGGGTGTGGGTGGAGGCGCGAGGCCGTGACCTGGGGCCGCGGGCGTCCTCACGTGGGCTGTCTGCGGCGTCGGCGGCGTGCAGGTGCAGGCCGTGGGTGTAGTTGCGCAGGAAGGAGATGCCTCGTTGCAGGCCCGTCGAGCGCGGCGTGGGTGAGACGGAGGCAGGCACGGATGCAGGCAATATGGGTGTCGCAGAAACGGTGGGGGCGGCTGGTGCTGGGGCAGTGAACATGGCCAGCCGCAGTCGGGTGGGGTGGAGACAGGAGGCGTCGATGTCTGAGGATGCGGGTGACGCCGATTACATGAGCACGAGCACGAGCACGAGGGTGAAGGAGCGGCACATGGACATGGACAGACGGCGATGAAAGGCGAGGCGAGGCGAGGTCTGGATGTAGCACGGCCAAGCAAGTGAGAAGACGACGAGGACGAGGCGAGGACGAGTTGGAGCAGACGAGCAGACGAGTCGGCGGCGCATGTAGTCTGACCAAGGCCTCGCTCCGTTCTAGACCGCAGACAGCAGGCGCTGAGTTGGACGTCCGACGTCAACAGAGGCCTGAGCAGAGCAGGGCGAGGCGGACGTGGGCCAACAAGCGGGGCCTGCAGACAGGCGCCTCCATGGCATACTGTGTATGACTGCGACGAGCTGCTCGTCTGCTCTCTCGTCTAGACGGAGACGAGATGAGTGACGTCTGGTGTCGAGACATTCACTGCATCCATGACTCTACCAGGCTGACATCTCTCTGTTCGCAGACGTACCACCACCACCACTACACAACACACGACACACAGCCCACAACCCACAATACACACAGCTCTGGCAAGGCTGCATCGCGTTGCTGAGGAACCAACGATGGGTGGAGCCGCTCTTCCGGCCGCCTGGGCCCACCCACGCATATGCATGGGTCTGACAATCTCGTCCATTCGCCGCACGTGACTGCATGTCATATCGAATCTCGAAATTCGGCCCTCAGCGCCCAGCGCCCATCACGACACCGACATGTTACGGCCCCGGACAACGCGCCCCATCACACGAGGACTGTCGCAGGCCGCATCGCACCTCGCCCGACCCGCCCCATGCATCTCTAGACGTGGACTGGCCACGGCCGTCGCCGAGGAAAAGGACCCCGTCGAGCTCGACCAGATCACCACCCTCTCCAATGGCATCCGCGTCGCCACCGAAGCCCTGCCGGGCCACTTCTCAGGCATCGGCGTCTACGTCGATGCCGGCTCGCGATACGAAAACGACGCGCTGCGGGGCGTGAGCCACATCATCGACCGCCTCGCCTTCAAGTCGACGCGCTCCACGGGCGGCGACCAGATGGCCGAGAAGATGGAGTCGCTCGGCGGCAACATCCAGTGCGCCTCGTCGCGCGAGTCGCTCATGTACCAGTCGGCTACCTTCAACTCGGCCGTCGAGTCCACCGTCGCCCTCCTCGCCGACACCATCCGCGACCCCCTCATCACCGAGGACGAGGTCCAGCAGCAGCTCGAGACGGCCGACTACGAGATTGGCGAGATCTGGAGCAAGCCCGAGCTGATCCTGCCCGAGCTCGTCCACATGGCCGCCTTCAAGGACAACACCCTCGGTAACCCCCTGCTGTGTCCCAAGGAGCGCCTGCCCCACATCACCCGTGACGTCGTCGAGGCCTACCGCAAGGAGTTCTACAAGCCCGACCGCATCGTCGTCGCCTTCGCTGGTGTCGACCACAACGAGGCCGTCAAGCTGACCGAGCAGTACTTTGGCGACATGGCCAAGGGTCAGGGTCCCTCGCTCATCGGCGTCGGCGACCATGCCTCGATATCCAGCACCAACACCCTCGAGCAGACCTTCACCGCCGACCACCCCACCCCGACCGGCGCAGCACCACAACAGTCCAAGCTGCTCTCCAAGATCCCCTTCCTCAAGAACTTCTCCACCTCCGCCGTCGACTCGGCCTCGCTCAACACCGCCGTCGACCTCAACTTCCCCCCCATCGACACAACCGTCCCCTCGCACTACACCGGCGGCTTCCTCACCCTCCCCCCGATCCCGCCGCCGCTCAACCCCATGCTCCGCCGCCTCTCGCACATTCACCTCGCCTTCGAAGCCCTCCCCATCTCCTCGCCAGACATCTACGCCCTGGCGACTCTGCAAACACTGCTCGGCGGCGGCGGCTCTTTCAGCGCTGGTGGGCCCGGCAAGGGCATGTACTCGCGCCTGTACACCAACGTGCTGAACCAGCACTTCTGGGTCGAGTCATGCGTCGCCTTCAACCACAGCTACACAGACAGCGGCCTCTTCGGCATCGCCGCCTCGTGCGCCCCGACGCACGTCGCGCAGATGCTCGAAGTCATGTGTCGGGAGCTCAAGTCCCTCGGCGACGAAACGGGTTACGCAGCGCTCAAAGACGGCGAGGTCCAGCGCGCCAAAAACCAACTCCGCTCCTCGCTCCTCATGAACCTCGAGTCGCGCATGGTCGAGCTCGAGGACCTCGGCCGACAAGTCCAGGTCCACGGCCGCAAGGTCGGCGTCAAGGAGATGTGCGCCAAGATCGAGGCCGTCACCGTCGCAGACCTGCGCCGCGTCGCCCGCCACGTCTTCGGCGGCGGCGTGACCAATGTCGGCGGCGGGTCCGGCGCTCCTACCGTCGTGCTGCAGGAGGGCGAGCAGGAGGGGCTCAAGCGCAAGGAGTTCTCCTGGGACGACATCCAGACCCGCATCGCGCGGTGGAAGCTAGGCCGGAGATGAGGGGAGCATGTGTATGATAGCATAGAGATGTATTATAGCCGTGTGCATTGCATTAAAAAGCGCGTCAGAAAGGAATGAATTCTTCAATGAAATATCACACCCACCTCAACACTTTGAAAAACCTCTCTTCCAAACTGCACACGCACACACCTCATCTCGCACCACCAACCGTGTGGATACTCGATAGAGAGTCCACTACCTCCTCCTGACTACCCATCCAACTCACAAATAAACAGGTAGAATGATAGGTAGTGGTAAGAAAGTGTGTTGCGTTCGTTACGCATACACTAACCCAGCCTTTCTATTTAGTCTACTCTACTCCATCCCACTCCACTCTAGCTCCTGACGTAGAAGAGGTGGTTGTCGAGTATATAGTTGTGGGGAAATAGACACACATATCAATAGATTTATTCGTATAGACCGCAAGCGCAGTCCACCACAAGACACAGTCGGTCACAGTCACAGTCACGGATCTAGCTTTCGGGTTCTCTTTTCTGGTGGGGGGGGTGTTGATGATATAATTACGTGGGGTAGGGGAGGGGCGGGTAGTGAGTTTATAGTCGAGGGGATTGTGTGCGTGAGGTTGGAGGTTGGGTTGAGTGGTTAGTGTTTCTGTTCGGTGCGTGGAACGGCGACATGACAGCAGGAAGTGTTATGAGGCCTGGGATGGAGGTGCGTATAGCTGAGTACATGGATGGCGGGAAGTGGGGAGGGGTAGAGTAGGTGATCGTGGTGTGGTGTGTTGATCGCTTCGAGGTAACCTGTGTTTAATGTGGCTTGTTGAGCGTCCTAGGTAGGGCTGTAGAGATTGAAAGTGTCTCGATTTGTAGTGTGGAGTTGTACAGTACAAAGCAAGACAAGATATTGAGAAAAGCGTAGAATCTGCTATACCGGTAAGAAAACAACCAGAAACAGAGAAGGAAAACTGCGATTCATGGCAATGTTTTTGCCTTGTGATGCACGGCGATATGTACGCACCCACTCAAATTTAGAACGTTGATTTGTTAACAAACCCTGTAAACGCGAGCAGGTAGGTAATTATCGTAGTTGTCACGTTTTCCCCTACATGCTGTTACTTAGTCTGTCACTTTTACTGTTAACTAGCTATAGCTGGCTAGTTGGAATCTCTCGCTTGTCTATAACGTTTTCTTACGTATTTTGAATCGTAGCTGTCCAAATCTGGGGTGGGTGCGTACATATCGCCGGGCACCAATATACAGTAGAAGAAGAGTGGTTAGTCACTAAGAGTCGTGTGGGACGAGCTCGAGTGCATCACACATAAAGAGTTGTTATATGTATGGCCAGGAGAATGTAGGCTGTGCAGGATCTTAAAACAAAGTTAGAAGCCTGGATTGCGGACGCTACAATCACACTACAGAGATGGCGAAACGTTCTTCTAGCTCTAGAATCAGTAGTCCTCTGTATTCTCAGACACTTCGCTACTACTGGGTCTCGGCTCTGCAATGCTACAATCTACGCTGTATTCCCTTGTGAATAGGCGGCCTAGTGGCTACGTTTTTTCATCCAAGGAGTCAGTGCTTTCATTGCAGTTTATTGCCAGGTACTTCTTCGCTTTTTGTTTTTGATTTGGCTTGGATGCTTGGTGGAGAATGCTGGTGTTCGATGCATGGCATGTCAGTCTTTGGTGTAGATTCACACTAGGGGATAACGTGCGATATATCGAGTACTGAATGTGTTACATATCAGGCTTCTGTGTGTTGAAGTGTAGTTCAATGGAGCCGAGGGAGTGGGAAGATTACGTTTTTTGTTTGATATGGTTCGTAGACATTGTCGCTATCTACACTAACTACATACGTTGCGATTTGAACGTTCGATTACAGCGAGCGATTTCGAAAGAGCTCTCAGATCTTGACTTTGACATCACCCGCTTCGACGCTATACCAACAGCCTAACCGACCCACACCTTCGGTCCAGGAGGCGTGTACGTAGTGCTCTTGTCCGCATACGTATTCACCATAATACCCGGGTCACTCTGGCTCGCGTAGCCAGGGATCGTGGCCAGGAAATCGCCACTGGGCTGCGCGGTGCCGGATCCAGTGACCTGGATCTGCGCGCACTCGGCGTAGAACTGCGGGTTCAGTGCCTGGTGCAGAGCGAGCAGCTCGTGGCGCACGAGGTAGTTGCCTGGTGCGAGGGTCTTGGGGACCGAGGACTCCCAGTATAGCTGCTTGAGGACTTTGGCGGTGCCCCAGGATGTGCCACTTATTGGGGGGGCGGTCATGCCTTCTTGGTCGATCTGGAAGGTTGTCAGTACAGGTCGTGAAGAGCTTAGTGCGGAGTGAAGACGCACTTTGAACCACTTCTTTCCGCTGCCGTCACAGCTTGCGAAGTCGCCAGCACACTTGTACATCCACACCATAACCGGTCCCTGTTCGTGCGTCCACTGGGCCCAGATGGCTTTGATCTTGCCGCCGGCGGCGACCTTGGCTACCAAGTCGGCGGACGTGCCACCGTTGCACATGACCTTCTTGTCGGTGACGGTCAGGGTGGGGTTGTAGTCGGGCCATTGGCGCTGGATCGTCTTGGGAGATGTACCAGGAGAGAAGCCAGTGTAGCTGCGAGGTATGTTAGAGATCGAAACCACAGACGCAAGACGACTGGATGCTCACCCAGGGTAGGTCACGCCGTCGATGACATAGCTTGTCACTGCGCCGTGGGCGGCAGCTTGAGCTACGAACAATGCAGCCGCAGTGTAGACAGTCGAGAAGAGCATGTTGAGCTGGATTGAGGTGATTGTAATCTGGTGGGCTGCTGGTCTGCATCTAGAGGCCCTTTAAATAGCACGCTGGTGCTGTCCTGCATGTTGATACTCTGATTAAGATATCAGTCCCATGACTACTGACCACGAGACTTCCCGTGTTGCCGGACCCAGACGAGAGCGATAGTGTTCGCAGATTGAGCGGCGATGGCAAAGCACTGATGGCGGACCGGTTAAATGCAGCACAACGTCAGCCACTATGAGTTGTCGCAGGTAAGGGATGCCATAGTAACGATAATATTGACTGAGAGTCCACTGCCCATCCTCGTAGACGTGAGTTGTCGCACTCGTCTCGTGCTAGATTGTCAGGTCAGATCAACACTCAAAGGGCGCTCGATCACTGCAGCATCGCAAAAGCAAGGTCATTTCTTGTTTACGATATGACGGGGCTCCTTCTTCGACAGACGTGTGCTATCGCTCGATGAGTATGGCGCGTCACGCGGAGACGCGATGAGTGACGAATTGGAGTGCGCTTTTGCGTTCGATCGCACACAAACGCGCTTGCACGTCACCTCAGCTCTTGTGAATACTCAGTGAAGTTTCTTTCTGTGCTTCCAATCTTCTTAGCAAGCTCTGCATTCAAAATGGCGGAAGAGACTGACCCCGAGCTCGCACTACTCTTCGAGGCCATCCACGCAGCTCACCCCAAACGCCTCACTAGTATCTTATGCAAACTTCTCGAAAAAAACATCTGAGTATGCCTGACCGTTGCAAGAGGAGCTATTGCTATGATCAGGTCAGCTCAAGCAAGCTCTTAACGCGCTACCCGAAAACAAGAGACCCATTTTCCCGAACGCATCGATCGTTGGGAGCTATACAATGGTGAGCTCGACAGCGACGAGGAGATCGATAGCCACAATGAGGAGACCGAAGAACCAACTGTGATTGCGAAGATGACAATGCCAGCAATGCAGACAGTGATAGCGGCGACAGCAGCGACGAGGACAGAGACGATAACCACAACGGAGCAGAAGTGATGAAGCCTGAACTCTCAGAAGCTGAGACTACCAACAGAGCGACTGACACCTCACGCCCACAGAAGCGGAAACGATCAATGTACTCGAGACAACGCTATGAGTTCTGCACGAACTGCGAAGAGGAGTACGGTGTCACGTTAAACTGTAACGATGGCTGCAGATACCATGCAGGTGGATTTTAGTGAAAGAAATACTCTAGTGAAAGAAGTATACTCGATAAGCGACAGATTGGTAGAATAGGTGAAGTGTCTGTCACTTCAATGTGGATTACTGGAAGAATGCCATCTGCGAGGGCGAGATCGAAAATTGCGATATAACCGAGAACAGTGTAGAAAGTCGACGCAAGTATGCCGCTGTATGCGACTATTTGTGCTGATAGTGCTCCGCGCCGTGCATGGTTGGAAGACATCAAGAGGCTACACAACTACTAGAGGCTCTCCATCGATTGAAGATGACTTTTCCCGCCGGCTGTGTTACCATGACTCACAGCTAGCGGACTGACTTCAATATGTAGTGACAGCGATGTCTTATCATGGGCATGCTGCCATGTGCTGGATTTTCTGACAGCCTCACAAGATATGTTTACATTATAGCTGCCATCTCTTCTAGGAGTTCCAAGATCCAATAGATCTTTTGTCACAACTTTGTCTGGGAAGCAGTGAGCTTCCTTTGACATACCATCACTCCAATGCTTTCTTAATAATACTCTGTTACAACAATCGTGTCTAGTGTAGAACTATCCATAAGACAAAGAATATGACTACACGACTGA
This sequence comes from Phoma sp. RAV-16-625, assembly GCA_004335185.1. Classification (NCBI taxonomy): domain Eukaryota; kingdom Fungi; phylum Ascomycota; class Dothideomycetes; order Pleosporales; family Didymellaceae; genus Phoma; species Phoma sp. RAV-16-625. Next base: position 21,584 of record SAUA01000139.1, read on the forward strand.
AGGTTTATGTAGACATAGATCTTCATCTCTGCTTTACAAACACACTTAGTAGGCTTTCGGAGCTCCCACGAGGGCACATCGTACCGAAAGAGCAGTACTGCGGTGGCAGAAGATGCCTAAAACCGTGTGCAATTTGAGATGTTCCATGTTCAGATGTTTTGATTTCCTGTAGGAGCCGATGAAATCATAGCAATCCGTGTCTGATATAGAAGATTGCTGATCGACTCACTACACGCAACGTGAAAGACTGGCTTTTGCCACTTCAGACGCGCAGCCTTCCAGTGTCTATGACTGTCAGTAACTCACTTGCGCGCTATACATATGAGCTTCCGATGTTTTATAATCAAACAACTCGCCAAACGCAACAAGTGGCTAGTGTAATCCGCCACCCAAATCCATCTGAGCACATGTGGAGTCAGGCATAATCACCTCTCATGACCGTTATTTCCACACACCGATAGCTGGGGGGACCGTACCGACGATCCTACGACTACAAGAGTGTAGCATCGCCAACTCACTGGAGCATCAGTGAAGCACACGTCACACTCTAGCTTGTCCAAAGCATCATACGCGTTGGCAATTGAGGAAGCGTATTCACCGAAAGTATCCCCGGGTATGCAATACCGCCCAGTCTCTTTTCTGTGACTGGCGTGTCACATCGGCTTATTTGTGCAGTGTAGACTCGGCACATTTGCGGAGTGTGGTCGAATTAAATAATCACTGTCTATTCACGCGATGCGGTTTTGGTGGTGTGAGTGCTTCAAATAGTCTCAGGTGATATGCGTGCTCAGTTCTAGTTTGTCACTTGACCTGACAAGATTTAGACTAGCAGGACAAAAAGACATCTGCGACCAATTACGAGGGGTGTGCGTGGGAGCATTAGAGGTACCGTGATATTGCCAGCGAACGCGAATACCGTGTCTCCAGCACACCTTCAACCGAAGGCAACCAACCAAACAAACAAACCCCACAAAAGATCACCGCAAAGCAACCCCAAGAAACAAGAAAAAATAAAACATGAACAAACAAACAAACCCCTCACCCCGTCCCGCCCCATCTGCAAAAGTGAGGCTGAGAAACAACCCAACCCATCCCAACCCAACCCAACGCAGATCCGCACACCGCAGATCCACAAACAGCAACCCTGAACAAGTTCCACCCACCCACACTACCGTTAGATCAGGAAATCAAACCACCCCCTCACCGACCGCCAGAGATCACCACCAGCCGTCACCACCAGCCCGACGTCACCCAACGCTAAGCAATCGGGCGGAAAGTGGGCAACAATAGCAACGGCGACGAGTTTCACCCCAGCCCTTCCTTGCTGCCTACGATCCAACGGTTCCTGTGCACGGTGGCAGGGCAGAGGGGTGAGTGCGTGGGTGATGCCTGCGCGGGGGATTCGAGAAGGAAAAGAGAAGAGGGAAGAGCTGGGATGTGGCTTGTAGATGTGTGTGTGGACAGGGGTGTGCTGGTGTGGCGGTGTGAAGACGTGCGGCGTACCTTCTCTACACATGCATCCCTGTTTGGCGCAGGGGGAGAGAAAAGCGTTGGCGCACGAGTCAGGAGTAAAGCCGAGTGTTGGGGTCTAGTTTTGCTTTTGGTTTTTGGAGTGACGTGTGGATGGGTATCTTGGTCATGCTTTGTATGTTTGTATGTGTGTATGTACATTGGTATCGTGTCGCGTTCCTGGTGACTATGTGAAGTAGATATGGACTATGCCGTCTGTCTGCGCCTTGCCCCGTCCTGGGTTCCCCGTTAACACCGGATAGGTTAAATAATAGTGAAATGCCGCCTGAAAGACCATAGATGCTGAGATACCGGTAGATGGATGCGACGAGCCGCGAATATTTGACAAAAGAAAATAGACATAAGAAATTACCGCCCTATATTTCCCCTTTCCCGTTTCACATGGCCGGAAAGCAGCCAGTAGATACAGCCCGAACCCATAACTCGTGACGTCATTGCAATCATACTTGATTCGCGCTGTGCGCTTGCTGTTATTTGCTTAGTCGAGATCAATGCCCGACTGGAAGCCACATTCTCCTCTCATCCATGCTTCGCGCAGTGCGTCCACCGGGGGTCAAGGGGATCTCAACACGGCGGTGGTCTGCTCGCTCGCCCTCGCTGTCGTCATCGTACGCGTCGGACAGACGAGAAAAGTAGTCTGCGAGACCGCTTGTGGGTGACGCGATAGATTCGTATAGCGGCGGAGGAGTTTGAAGTGGTGGTGGCGGCTCTTCTTCTGAGAACTCTGGTGGTGCGAAAGATGGCACACGGAGGAGATGGATAGGCCGTTGTACAGTGTTGTCGGCTGGACCACCGATGTGTGCTGCTTGTGGTCGTGCGAGTGCCGGCATCGGTCCTGGAATGGGTACGTCCGAGTTGCCTCTCGAACGACCCATAGAGCTTAGTGTTGGAACCCGACCGGTTGGAGACGTGCGGCGAATAGGCGCATTTGGGCAGCCGCACTCGGGTACCCGCGAGTCACCAACGTAAGGCTCAGGTGATGAGTAGGCTGGTAGCGCCGTGTTTGCCTGTGTAGCCTGACATGAGAGGATGTGGAATGGTGAGTCAATGGAGATCTCAAAGTGCCGTCTCTTTGTTGGGTCCGTCTTGTCGGGTTTCGACAAACGCATGACCAATTTTATCCAGTGGTGTACCTGGATGTTCTGGTATGTGGTATCGAAATGTAGCCGAGACAGCTTGTCCTTATCCCGCAGGTTGTGACAGCTTGGCAGTTGTACATTGAACTCCATCTCGGTGGGTCCAATGTTACCTTCCCCGTTGAGGTCGCCAAGCAAGTTCCCCGGATCTTGTACTTGCACGTCTTCGCCTCGTGCAGCTGCAGCTCTTTGGTCGTATGGAACCCCGCCTCCTGATACTATCCTCATCGTGCTACCAGGAAATGTACTTGTGGGTGGCCCATCGGCGCGCTTCTCAAAGAGCTGCACTTTTCGCACAGGCTCCATGCGGTGAACGCGCTTTTGGTTGCAAAAGTACTCGACGTTTTCTGTGACAAAGACCTTGATTCGGTGGCATTGCACCTTGGCTAGCGGTGTGAGCTTGAAAGCAATGGGGACCTGAGCGCCCAATGGGAAGGACTTTCCAGAGATGACGATATCGTAATGTAATTGGTCTTCCCAGCTGCGGCTGATCGCGATAGGCTCAACCTGTTCCAGCGAGCCTTCCGATGGCGTGCGAACAAGAGTGACCTCTTTGGTGCCGAGGAGGTTGGTGCGGAACGCTCCAGCTCGCTCGACGGTAGCCTCCATTTCGTACTTGACGGAGCCAAGGTCGACATCGATAGTCTCTGGGAGGTGGCTGTCTAGGGGGAGCTCGAAGTTGTACATGTACTCGCCAGCGTTGAAGGTTCTGTACCCCTTTTGTGCTACTGAAGGCCCACCTGACGGGGTTTCGCCTTTTCCAAAGCTGCGCGAGTGATTCACCTGAAGCGACAACCTCTTCGCCTCTTTCGATGTGAGGTTTGTGGAAGATGTGTTCGGTGAGGAACCGAGGCCTCCATTGCTCTTGTAAAGCTCCACACGATCTGCGCCCGTGCCATTCTCCGCAGTGGGGAATTGCGCGTTGAAGAACGGCCACGTGTGGTTCATGAGGATATCAACTTCCTCAAAGTCGACCTTCTTGGGAGGGATACCCTCAGGCCACTTAGTCACGGCTTTTCCTCTGAATTTTAGTGTTATGGCCTTGAGTTTGGTAGGCTTTGTAACTTTCAGAATCAGAGACCCGCGGAGCATAGCCGTGCTTCGCTCAGAGTGCTCGGTCTGTTCGAAACCCTGGAGGAAAAGCACAGGCTCCGTGAGCGAGATATTGACGCTTACGCCGCCTCCTGATGCCACCGGCTTCTCTTCTGGCATTGCGCGCACACTGCTGATGACGCTCTTGGCCGATGATCTTCCGGACGAGAGCTGCGACTCTGACAACGAGGGGCGAGACATGTCGATGTGAGCTTGCGAGGCGGACATGTGCCCGAACGAGCCGATAGCCCCGGAGGCTCTGGGTGTCGAACGCATGTCGCTGGGAGCTGTGGATAGTCTGCTCTCTGGAAATGAGGCAATGGAAGTGCGGTTGCTGTTCGTAGACGATTGGGGCAGGACAATGTCTGCGGGTTCAGAGGGCGTGGCGAACTGCTTGTCGAGCAGGTTACGCAAGTAGCGTTTGGCGTTCTCTCGAGGGCCCGCCAGCTTTTCAGTAAAGTACGACTGGCTAGTCGTCTCCCGCTTCTGGCGGCGGTAGAGGGTTGGGTCGGGTGCGACGTGTGCGATGTGGATGCGGTGCGGGCGGCGAGGACGTCCTTGGAAGAGACCGCGGCGGAGTCGCGGAGGTTCTGGCAGATGTTCGGGTATGTAGCGCAGTCGTCCACGATCGGAGTAGACGTGACGGTACTCTGTCATGGCGAGGCAGGCGTTAGTAACGCCAATGGCAGGGCAGGGTGAACGTGGGCGTGGAGGTGGACGTGGCGGTGATGTGTTGCAGCAACATGCAGGGTGCACAGGAGCTTAAGTAGAAGCAAGAGGGTGAATCAAGATAGGCAAAGGGTGTGTGTAACTCAGGAGGAACAGCAGCGTGTTACAAAGGAACACCCGGTCAAGGTAACATAACCAAGTCCCATGTCAACGCTTTGGGAAGGGACAGGACGGGAGCGACGTTGCGAAACAAAGCGCCCGGACGCGGTGAAGGGAAATGAAACAGGGACAGGCACTTACAGGTTATCAAAGTCTAGTGGTGTGCATCTGGGTGCATGTCGAGAGTTTAGAAGTGATCAGCAGCAAGAGCCAGCAACGACGTGTGGAGCGGTAAGTGCGTCGATGCGGCGGATGTGTCGGGTATACCCTGTTCTGGCGAGATGCGTTGGCGCGACGAATGGGCAGAAGGGCTTCGTCAGGACGCAGGACAACAACAAGACAGAAGACGGTGGACAGCAGGGCCCACAGGGGTTTTGGACTGGCAGACGCTTTCTTTACCAATCCAGGGCGCGGATGCTCGGCTTGCCGTGTCAGTGTGCGATGCGCCGGAGCAGGGAATAACGGTTGGGTATGCTGGTGCTGGTGCTGGCTCGTGGCTCTCTCTGGCAAATGATGGCGCGGACCTACTCGAGCGCAGTCGGCGGGGTCAGCGGAGGTCGAGTGAGCAAACTTTGCGGCACTCAATCTCGCAGCGAGTCGGCGAGTAGATATTCGCAAACGATTATGCGCTCCTGACGCAGTACTACAGGCTACAGGGCAGTGATCGAGTCTCGAGAAAGCACTTTCGGCGCTACTGCGCACCGCGGAGATATCAAGCTTTGAAGCACAGTGCCCAGATGAAGGACGGTCGACTGGTCACTGCGGAGGGCTCGGACGGCCATGACATCAGCTGGACCACCGAGACTCGATCAAGACGGACGCGCTGCAGGGCTTCATCTGCCAGCCTGGTTGCACCATCCTAGCGATCCTATCACGGCCTGCTCGGCAGGGCAACGCGACGCCTCTAAGCCTTGTTGGACCACGCTTCCATGTATGGTACCATGGTATCTGGAATAAGTTGTGTAGGTGTGTCAAAGCATCAGGGTTGACCAAGGACGCACAAACGTCCAGCTGTATAGTATACGCCAATCAGAGACCAGCTGTCTGCTGACTCGCTCCGCACCCTGCCCGAAAAGATGCAGATGGCTGACTTTGCTCCTCACTGACACAAAGCCACTGCCGGGCCCAACTTAGATAGTACACTACTTACGCCGGCTACTACAGTGGGTCCAAACGGAGTTGGGTCCCTCGACTGCAGACGACGCTGCTGCGCACACTCTGGGAGTGACTTTTTGGAAGCATGCGTGGGCGCTGAGCCACTGCTAAGAAAACACTGAGCCATGCTAAGAAGACGACGACGCTCGCTACTAATCACGGTCAACAGGACAAGTCCCTATGCAGCCAAGTTGAGTGCAAATCAAGGAGCTGGTTGGCATGCGCGCACATGCACAAGGCCGAGGTTTCTTGGTTCTTGGGCATTTTTGTACTGGACCCATGTTTGATCACCCTTGGTTAGCAGGTTTGGCAGGTTGACCGGCGTCAGCACTTTGCATGTTGAAATCCATTTGGGAGCCAAAGAGGAATAGAAGCATCCCAAACACGCAATGATCACCAGTTGGGGTTCTGGATCTGGAGATGCTGGAGAAAACAGTCAGACTGGCGCACGTTGCTCGGGCGGTTCGGGGGTGCGTCGTCATCAAGAGGGGCACAGGCGCCGCGGTGGAGACTCGGCAGGGAAGACTTTTCGTGGCGCTGCTTCGGATCGTGGGCGGAAGAGCTGCAAGATCTGCCCGCATCGGGTGGGCAGAGGGCTTGGCGGGGCTGACAGAAGATGTGATCACGTGATACCCCGCACAGCAACGCGTGGCAAGGCTTAGCTCGACGCGACTTCCCTTTCGGCGCGTGGACAGCACACGACTGTGGCAACACAGACATGGACGCAACGGACGGGCACTATGGTGAGTTTGCGCACGCAGTCTACCAAGCCCGTAGGAACATGCACTCACAGCAGCACCATGTAGGGACTGGCCAGCTGCCCCTCGCGGGTGCCATCCTGTGCTGCACCGCCTTGCCGCATGAGCAGCGCGTAGGTCAACAATTGTGCCGTCACTATGCACTGCAAACTGATCTCCCCACACAGGCCCAGCTCTCGGCAATCGGCGCGCAGATGGGCGCGACCATCAAGCTCGACCTCACCTCGGACGTGACGCACCTCGTTGCCGGCAACACGGACAGCGCCAAATACCGCTATGTCGCCAAGCTTCGCGAGGACGTCAAGGTCCTGTCACCATCGTGGCTGGAGGCCCTGCGTGATGTCTGGATGGAGGGCGAGGACAACATGGATCTGCCTGGACTCGAGAGACAGTATCGCCTGCCCACCTTCTTCGGTCTCAAAATCTGCCTCACTGGCTTCGACAACCGTACAACATCCCTGCCAACGACGACCGCCATGTGACACTATGCTGACAAGGCCCAGCGGAGCAACGGAAGCACATCCAGGAGTCGGTCGACCAGAACGGCGCCGAGTACCACGGCGACCTCACAAAGAACGTCACTCACCTCATCGCCGCCGCGCCGACTGGAAAGAAGTATGAGCACGCGCTCAACTGGCGAATGAAAATTGTCACCCTGGAGTGGTTCGAGCAGAGTCTCGAGAGGGGCATGGTGCTAGACGAGACCCTGTACAACCCCACACTGCCGACGGAAGAGCGCGGGAAGGATGCATGGATTCGCATACAGAATCCTTCGCCGGCACTTGGCAAGCGCACGCGTGACGCTGAACAGCCTCAACCGCTGAACCCGCTTCGGAGGAAGCTGCGTCGTGCCGCAAGCACTAAGCTTGGATTCCAAAGCGACGCGCTCTGGGCTGGCATTACCACGCCAAGTTTCGAGCAAGGCAAGACCGAGGAAGACGAATGGAGAGAAGACAACTTGTCCAAGCAGACCACGCCTCACAGCGCCACGCCTGTACGACAGGAAGACACCGAGGCTGCTCAACCAGGCGAGGGAGCGAGAAACCATGCACCCGAACACGCAGCTTTACCACAGCCGCCAGAAATAGATTCAGATGAGGGCATCTTCCAAAATCTTATAGTCGTCACCCATGGATTCGATCAAGACAAGGTTGGTTGCAATGTTGACGTGCTTTGCCGAGCTAACATCCACCAGACCAACATACTACAAAATCACCTACAGAAGAACGGCGCACGGGTCTCAAGCAGCGCTGATCTGGATAAATTCTCTCCAGAAGAGCTCAAGCCCGGGTATCTCGTGATACCGCATGATGTTGAGGTCGATGTCGTGTCTGGATCGCTTCCGGGTCGTGCCGGTAGCATAACAAACCTTGTCACTAACTGGTGGGTTGAGCGTTGTCTGTATGGAAAGCGCCTAGTCGACCCCACAGACGACGTCTTGAGTCGACCTTTCGATAAGCTTAGCATCAACGGTAAGCTTCTAGCCCCTATGCAAATCGCAAAATTGGGTAACTCTGACGTCTACAGGATTCTCTGGCCTGACGATTAACTCCACTGGATTTTCTGGAATTGAGCTTCTGCATGTGACGAAAGCAGTTACGCTGATGGGTACGGGAATAAGTTCTTTGCTTGACGTTTGGTTGAGATGGAGTTGACAAATCTGACAGGTGCGACCTATGACGAACAATTGCACGCCAAAACCTCGGTCATAGTCTGCAATAGCCGAAGACCAGCCCCACACAAACTCAAGTTCGCCACGGATAGACGTATTCCAGCTGTGCATGCAGACTGGCTCTGGGAATGTTTGCACACCGGCGCTCTGCAGCCGTTCAGTAATCATTTACTCAACACGCTTGCACCGCGCCAGCCTCAGAAGACAAGGCCAAAGCCCCAGCTTACTGAGAAGCTTGCCGTTGCGCTTTCGAAAGAAAGCTCTACGCTCCAACAGAATCCAAGGAAGACGAGTGAAACACGAATTGTGACAAAACCACAGAACTCTCGAGCTCGAGGACCACAAATACCTCGAGCTCTTGACCTTGCTCCTTCTGCAGATGCTACACCTGCCTCGCCAACTGACCCACTAACCTTGCCAGCTGACAGCACTCGTACTTCTCGCGAGTTTGACCATAACGAATCATTAGGGTTTGACGGTCACGCATCCACACCGTTGCAAGACATCACTGCAAATTTACCCCGGCGGCATTCAGCATCGTCAACAGGCTCAGCCGCTAATGGCAAAGACAAAGGCAGGCAGAGGAGTTCATCTGCCGAGTCTCTAATCAGAGCCATACCTGCAGCGCGCTCTTCAGATCGAGCTCGAGAGCCCACACCTGACTCTGTGATACCGGCTCCATTAGAGCCGCCTGTGCAAGACCCACAGCCGCCAGTCCAGGGACCAGAAGAAGAGAAGGATTACTCTGATCTCCTGACCAAACTGCGCGCAAACCGAAAGGCTGCACCGACACCGGCTGACCAAGCAGATGAGAAGCGCCGCAGGCGTCGCCAGCTAGGTCGTGCGACATCCACCCGCTCAGTCGGGTCTACAGGAGATGTCAGCTCAAGCAACCTAGCTCTGAACGGTGAAGACGAAGATGATGAGACGGTCGTTATCAACGAGTACCAGCCCAGTCAAGAATTGGGCTGGGATAGTCCTGGCGCGGCGAAGGCGCGAGAGGCCATGATCAAGAAGCTGGGCGGTACGTTGAAGGAGAAGAGTGTACCTGTAAAGGCCATTGGCGGCGCCATGGATGGACCGAGTGAGAGTGGGATGACGAGCCGGGCGGGGAGGAAGAGGAGGCCTGGTTTCTAGAGTCGTTGTTCGTACAATGGGCATATGTGTGAAGTGTATGTGTAGGAGGTTTGGATTCCAAGCATAACAAGCATAGCGTGGCGTATTAAGTGCTTATACAAACAAACCACCTCAATGCCGATCATAGCAAGCCAACACTAGCACTCCTCACAACCCATAAGTGACCCTCAACCTCCGATCCAAATGCTCCTTCGCAGTCAACACCTCCTCCGCCTCCCCGCTCAACCCCAACCTCGCCCTCTGCCTCCCTAACTCTTCCCGCCCTCCCGCATCATCCCTGCTTGCCAAAACCCGACTCTGCACGCGCTCCAACCTTGCCTCATCCCACGGGTGGCAAAAATACGCCATACTGTACCGCTCGGCCCCACCACTGAACGTCACGCGATGCACGGTACTCTTCAACATCCCTCCCGTCCAGAAACTCAGCAAATCGCCAATGTTGACGAGGATCGGCGGTGAGGGAAGCGTGCATGGCGACGGGTTCACGGGGACGGGGATCCAGGTGCGTGACGCCGGGGAGAGGAGCTCGAGGCCTGGTTGCCCTGGGAGGCGGAAGAGGAGGGTTAGAGAGCCGTAGTCGGAGTGTGCGCCTGCGCGGATGCTTTGGGTGGTTTCGGCGGTCGTGCTGCTGGAAGGATAGTACAGAAGTCTGAAGATTGTGCCGGATGGGCCGCGGGATGGGTCGTGGTGCGAGGCGAAGTAGGTGGGGTCTGGGGTGTCGAGGGCGCGGTCTAGGAGTGAGAGGATTGTGGTGCAGAGGGTGTGGCAGGCGGTTTGGAAGCGGAGGATTAGGTCTGAGGAGTTTGAGAGCGGGGAGGGGAGGGGTTGGAGGTTGGGTTGTGGAGGGCCGATGTTGAAGGCTTCTTTGGGATCGCCTTGCTGGTGGAATGTTAGATGGGTTGAAGTTGGGATATGCGCGTTTGAGGTGCACCTTTTGCCCTTCTGGGTCGAGGGATTCGCCGGCCATTTGCACCCAGCCGCGGTTTATGCCGCCGGCTTTGTCTGAGTGAATTGCGTATTCGGATTTCTGTTCTTTGGGCGAGTGGAAGAACTCCCTAGACTGCCTCAATGTCAATGAAGTACGAGTTTGTTAAATATCACGGACTGACTAGCTTGAACATATCGTCTATGTCTTTTGGTGGAATTGTCACCCCGTCATTCTTGATGAAAAGGAAGCCATGGGTTGAGGCTGCATCAAGAACTTGGCGGGCCGTCTCGTCACTCGGACTGGAGATGTCGATGACTGGTATCGAGTCACTGTCAAGATCAGGGTGAGACATCTTGGATGTTGGTGGACCCTCGTTAATCGTAGGCTTGGAAAGGTTGGTGTGGATGTAACGTTGGCAGCGCTACAAACGGCAAGTCGATCACTCCTTAGACCTTGTGCTGCTTGGTATACCGCTTCAAAATGGAAGCAGTCAAGACATGTAGGCTCAATGCATGCTTGTGGTTCTCTTATCGAGTCCTCGGTTGCAGATGTTCCTGAGCTAGAGACGAAAGCGGACAAGTGTTGCGGCAGGGATCAGGCACGAAGCGGCGGGAGCTCTCGTGCTGGGACCTCCAAATTCACCTTGACCATCAACACCCCGCAATTGTTACCGTGCGGTCCATCTCTGAGTATCCTTGCGTCAGGAACCCCACACAGAGCGACCGAAACCTACGGCCTCCTATCTCTCAAGACTCCGTCTGTTGCTGCCTCCAATCGCACGTCCAAGCCCAAACGAACAGCGCACGCGCCGGCCACGATGATTCGCGACTTTGAAGCATGGAACGCCAACATTGGCGAGCTCAGCGAGCTGCAGGAGCTCAGCGGCTGCCGCGTGGCCATCGAAGCCGCGCACTACCTCCAGCACCGCATTCTTAGCCACCCCCGCGCCAGAGAACCACTTGTGCCTGCCCTCGGCGGTCTGCCACTTGGCATGAAGCAGTACATCGAGGAGGACCTGAACACATTCGAGAGCCTACAGATCGAACCCTGGTTTGTCTTCAGCGGTCTGGACATCACAAAACACGACGACCCTTTCCAGCAGAAGCAGCGGGAAGCTGGCGTGAACACAGTGGCCTGGAACTTGTACGATAGTAATCAAGCTGAGGCTTCGGTTGCCAAGTTCGGGGAGTCGACATACGTTACACCCGAAGATCTTTTCCGCTTCCTACAGTCCATCTTGATCGAGCGCAAGGTCCGCTTCCAGGTCGCTCCATACAGCGCCTGGGCACAGGTATGGACGGAACGCACAGCATATGGCGCTTTACTAACGTGTACAGTTGGCGTACCTTGAGAAGGAAGCGTTTGTCCACGCGATATCAGGCGCATCTGAAGTTCTCTTGTTCGAGTGCGACAAGATCGTAACATCATGGAACCTCGAAGACAAGACCTTTAGCTGGACGAAGCGGGCAAAGTGCATCGCCGACCTAGAGCGATTCGCGAGCAGCGGCAGAGTCACCGAGGATGTCTTCGTCGATGCGCTGCTACTCGCTGGGACGCCATTCCTTCCGGCCTTGCCCAACCTGAGCTCGCCCAATAGAACTGAGCTTCTCAAACCACATGGCGCAATTAAGATGATCATGAGTAGCGGCAGGACAGGATACTCAGTCGTGATCAACAACAAGGACGACCCACGGTTTGGAGACTACGTCGACAGGTATTGCAAGGCACGGTTGGCGGTGAAGAACCACCCCATCCTTACTGTTGAGGGCAAGGTTGAGCCCCTGAATGCGAGCCAGATGTCTGCCGATGCGAACCAGTTCCTAGGCCAGCGACTTTCGGACGAGCTCCACTACCTGCAGTCCAGGGGCATCATCAATTCGCGCCTCCTCCAATGGCGCACATCTTGCGAGATACACGAGCAGCCACCGTTCGATGGCGGCGTGGCGACAGAGTATCAAAAGCTTGTCAGCTCCAAGCTCACACCGCTAAGGACAACGGCGATCAACCTGCTCTCAACCTCTCTGCACAACTGGTACAGGTACAAGGATTTGGAGCTGACATGTTGGTTCCCAGACGCTACAACAGGGAAACCGCAAAAGAGTGCAATTTCTATGAGAGGCTTGCCTGAACACCAGTCGATCGTTGAGACATGGAACGTGAAGGAGGCAGTGTTCAAGGACATTGTATCTCAACATGAGGTACGGAAAATATCGTGTTTTATCGATACAAACTAACGGCTAGCAGGGCAATGGGCCTTTGGGTGCTGCTATTCTGTCCTTGACAAGTGACGAGTTTGTCGCAGAAACCGTTGCGAAGAAAGATACTACAAACGTGAGCTTACTTCCTGGTGCTGTACGAGCTCACACTGACTTGGCTAGCTTCTTTCAACAGCAGACGAAATCCTGTACAACTCGATATGGCGGTTCCTTGCCGTGCGTGAGTATGTGGATGCCAGTCACAACTTGACTACCTGGGGCTATGTCTTGGCGCAGACTATTGCTTCGTTGGACGGCAAAGCGGAGCTCGAGGAGAGTGCTGTACTCGCAGTGGAATTGCTGCGCCTTGAGGATCTGAACGGGGATATCAGCATGTTCCCGTACAACGGAGCGCCCATGCGTGGTAATGGTCAGTACAACGAACCTGACTTGGTGGTAGTTGCTGACAATCCTTTTAGCGAAAGACCAGCATGCCAACATGCTGATCTCGCGTGTTGCTGGACTTGGTACTCTACAGCATAAACCGATCGGCTTTACAGGCCCGCTGAGCCAGCATCTGCTTGGGTATGGATCAGTTGTGAACACAGTTCGCCAGGCGCTGCGCGACCTTGTCGAGGCTACTTGTACACAGCTATTCTTGACCGGGTGTTGTGACCGAAAGACGGATCTTTCTGAGTTAATAACGAAGTATGACAGATCCTTTGGCAGTCTCTGTCCCACGCTAATATTCGATCAGGCTACCATTCCTTCTTCCCAACAACTGCGCGCTCGGCATTGGCGTCAAATCCTACCTCGACGAGCTCACAAACGACTCGAACCCCACTTCCACCGAGTCGAAAGCACGGGTGATCGAGACTGTGTCCACCCGCTATTTCCCACAGTCGATAGACTTTGACCGTGACCTCCGAACAGCGTTCGCTTTGTGGGACGCTGTCTACGCTGGTGTCAAAGCTTCCGGGAGTAACATATCTCCACAGAACAAGACGCTGTGGACCGAGACCAACGATTGGCTGCGACAGCGTCGCTAGGAGCGGACGATTCTAGGGATTTGGCAGAACGATTTGCAACCGCTCTTCTTGCGCCATGCCAGTGCTTTGGCACCGGCTTCCCCACGTCCGTACAGAGGCTTCACCAGTGACAGAGCAGATTTCATCGATCAATTTCACGATGCTACGAATCTACTGGTTCTGCCGGGTGTCGAGTACGTTGCGCGGCACGCAAAGGCAAAGTACCCTCTAATGTTGTATTGATACGCTCGTCAAGACCAAAGCGAATCTTACAGGTGCAGCTGGTCGTATGTAGAGTTTGCAGTTGCTGGACCGCTGGAGATTAGAATTGACACGCTTCGAAGGCAGGTGCTGGCTATCTCGTGCAGCCCAGTCCAGGTCTTGATCGCGCTTCAACCCCATCTCCACACTCTGCTTCCAACCCCACCATCCCGCGTCTGTGAAACTGCCATACCATGCCAAACCAAGCACTACACCGCATCTGTAGTCCTCTTCTTCCACTCACCATACCCCCCTGCATCCACATACGCTCCAACCTCCCTCTGACCCTTCCGTCCAGTATACTATAACCCTCACCCCTCACTGCTCCCCCATCTTCCTGTCCATCAAACTCACCAGATTGTACTCGGCGCTCCAGAACCCTGCACGACCGGCTCAGCCAGCTGCTTGACTCGCTGCGGGATTCGTGGTTGTCTGATGGGTCTGTGTGTGCTTTCGGGTGGTGCTGGGGTTGCTGCTTGGGGGGTTATGTGATGGGAGGGAAGTTGAAGGGGACTTACGTGGTGCAGTGCGTGGAGGAGGTTAGTGTCAAGCAGGAGTTGTTCGATCTATTTATGAGGTATGTTGCATTGCTTGGGCGGGAGTACGATACGAGCTTTTTCCGTGATTCTTAGGTGTAGGTTTCAAGAAAATGTGTCTGGTGACTGTGAATCGTAAATGACTACTGCAATGCGTTCGTTCACAGTCTTGTTAAAGCGCATCAGGCTTGCGTGGGTGTCGATATTGCGGAGGATGAATCTCTGCAGATGTCTGTAGTGGGAAGGGTTTTCTCGCCCGCTCTGACGCCTGTACAGGGATATCGCGGTACTTGTAGCTAATTCGCCGCGATATCTGGACATGATCGGTAGCTGTTATGCCGTGGATATGTTGAGCTTTTTTGAAATTGGACCTATGCTCCGGTTGGTCTTGAGATCGAACTATTCGACAGCGAAGAGGCAGTACGACATACCCTCGTGACGCAAGCTGTGAGGCTTCAACGTGCAGAGCTCTGGGTAATGCGGAAAATAATAATCAGATATACCTTAGAGCCTTGGGAGATAGTCGTTGTGGACCACTATTTTGGTCTTGCAAGGAAAGTATACGCCCGTTTGCGAGAAGCAAGGCAGGTGAAATGAGTGGTGAGGCGTGCAGCCTAGTAGTGTCTTGTACGAGGTCTCCTACAAGCTGATCCTTGCCTCTCAACGCCGACAGTAGCTGGGTCCTTACCTGTGCAATCAGCGATAAACTCAAGTGTTGTGTGCATTCCAAGGTGATGGAGAGTATGGCCAGCTTCTGGAAGTGGAGTGAAGGTCTTCATGAACGAGCGCGAATGGCTCCCCCACGTTCGCAGAAACAATGCCGAGGGAAACAGGACGTTGGTTTTAGTGGCGGTGGGACGCACGGCTCGTCAATCCTGGAGCGTCCAATCGGCGTCATCTGGTTTCCGCTCGCAGTGCCTCCGATCCATGACGCAAATGTTGGACTGCTGTAACTTTAACCCAGCGGTTTGTTTAAAGATATGTTACGATGAGCTTTGTTCCTATGGCGAATTCGTCATGCCTGGTCATGGCCGTTGGAGGTGTCGAGGAGGCGCCTATAAGCCGATTTCCGGCTGAGCGGACTCTAGAATTGCGTCACGCCAAGATCGACGCTGCTGAAGCCAAGGGCTTAGCCACGATAATCCTGCACTAGAGATTAAGAGCCGGAGAAATGCTGTTTGTTATCTGCGCTCTTCGACTTTTGTTGACAACGGCGACAGCATTGCAAAGGTGTCACAGAGAGAACAGTAGTGCCATTGAGCCCCCGAACGCGACGTGGTTCGGTTGAGACGCTACGAAGATACGGTACATCGGTCGGCTACTGCAAGCGACCACAGGCATCTGCGCGTCTTGCGCCTCTCAGCTGCTTCCAAGCTTCAACGAACTCTGTGCCCAGCAGGACTTGACGGTTAGTAAGCCTTTCAGACCCTTCTCTCCACAGGCTTGGTCTTTCTTGACCTCGCCCTCCTTCAGCATCACTGATTCCTCACTCGCAGATACGGTCGCGCCTTCCCCACAACCCCGCCCAACCTAGCCTACGTTATTCGTAGTCGTCACTGCCACTCGGGCAACATTTTGGAGCGGCGACTGGGCGCATCCACATATACATGCATTCGACCCAGGCTCTGCTTTTCTCTACGACCGGCCGACTACGACAGCACGGCCCTGGCCCTTCGAACACCGCACCTTGACCGCGCTCACAATCTTATCCACGACACTGACATTATCTCTTGTTCAGTGCCCGATTCCCAAGCTTTCGCATAAGCTCGAGGAGCCTCTGGGCAATATCCACCACAAATCCACGACAAGCCGGCTAAGCGGCACCGCGAAGGATTCGAACCAACACCATGGCGTGGGATCACCTCTCCGTCACTAAGCCGCACCTGGTGTACATCATCCTGGGCGGCTTTACCACCCTGTTCATGCTGTGCTCTTCAGTAATCAAGGAGCGCTTGTACATCGGTGAAGCCACAGTTGCCACGCTCTGTGGCATCATATTTGGCCCGCACGCCGCAAATCTCATCGACCCAGCGACCTGGGGCAACGTCGACTTGATCACCCTAGAGTTTTCGCGCATTGTACTGGTCGTGCAATGTTTCGCCGTCGGTGTTGAGTTGCCACGCGCATACATGGAGAAGCACTGGAGATCTGTTGTTCTGCTCCTGATCCCCGTTATGACTTTTGGATGGCTGGTCACAAGTCTCTTCATCTGGGGTCTGTTCAACTCGCACGTGAACTGGCTTGACAGTCTCTGCATCGCCGCCTGCGTTACAGCTACGGATCCAGTCCTGGCTTCGTCTGTCGTCGGAAAGGGCAAGTTCGCAAAGCGTGTCCCAAAGCATTTGCGTGATCTGCTTTCCGCCGAATCTGGTTGCAACGACGGCATGGCTTTTCCGTTTGTATATCTTGCCATCTATCTGATCCGGTACCGCCCGGACGCTAACAAGGTTGCCCTCCACTGGTTCTGTTACACTATTCTCTACGAGTGTATATTTGGCGCTCTTTATGGAGTCATCATTGGCTACGTGGCCCGCCGCCTGATTCGACTTGCCCACGAAAGAGACTTGATCGATCGAGAGAGTTTCCTCGTGTTTTATTTTGTTCTAGCTCTGTGGTGCGCTGGTTCGGGCGCGCTGCTTGGGTTAGACGATCTACTCGTAGGCTTCGCTTGTGGAGTCGGCTTTTCCAACGACGGATGGTTCCTTGAGAAGACCGAAGAATCGCATGTGTCAAACGTCATCGATCTGCTCATCAATTTGGCTTTCTTCGTCTATTTTGGCTCCATTATTCCCTGGACCCAGTTCAACCAGCCAGAACTCCTTGGTACCACCCCCTGGCGTCTGGTCGTTTTGGGTTTGTTGGTGCTCTTTTTCCGCCGGCTTCCCATCATGCTCATGTTGAAGCCTTTAATCCCGGACATCAAAACGTGGCGAGAGGCTTCTTTCGCCGGCCACTTCGGACCCATTGGTGTCGGTGGTCTCTTTGTAGCTATCCTCGCCAGAGCAGAGCTGGAAACCGAGTCTACAACCCCTCTGGCTGAGCTTCCGGACCCGGGAACCGAGTACTCTAACATCATCGAACTGATTTGGCCGATAACATGTTTCTTGGTTATTGTTAGTATCATAGTTCACGGGAGTTCCATTGCTGTCTTCACTCTGGGCAAGCGTATCAACACGCTCACGATTTCTATGTCCTACACACAAGCCAATGAGGACGGGCCTAGCTGGATGGATCGCCTTCCACGTATTCAATCTCGATCAAAGTCTCAGATGTCTGGTCGTCGTTTCTCGGAGTCATCGATGGACGAGAAGAACGAGTCAGGAGAAACAGGACCAGGTCTTCTCCCTCCCCCCGGATACGGAGGCAATTTCCTACGTCGCCAGAAGGAAGAGGAAGACGCCAGTCAATCAGGCTCTGTTCGTCCGACAGCTCGGCAGCGGAAATCGAAGTGGGATGCAGGTCGCGGGCCAGGTGGCCCTATCTCGCAATCGGCAATCCATCCAAACAGACGTGATGAGGAGAAGGGCGAATCTGTCTCGCCAGAGGACGATACAGATACGTTGAACGACAAGATGGCCGTCTCGAGTGACAGCTCATCGAACGGCAAGAGCAAGGTGAAAGACATCCAAGAAGAAGAGGAAATCTACCAAGAAGGCCACGAAACAGTCATCGAAGATAGAGAAGGTAACGTCCTCGGCGTTCGAGACAGTCATGGCGAGCATGGTGCTCAAAGGCGGGCGTCAGATATAAGGGAGGCGCGAAAATTGATGACAGAGGATCGTGTGGAGCATGGCGTTTCGCAGAAGGCACATGAAGGCAAGGCAGAACAGGCTCCAGGAAAGGCGATGGATGCAGCCGAGCACCCTCAAAAGACATGGCGCAAACGAATGCAGAGTTTCACCGGCCATCATCATACCGAGGACGGAGAAGTAACTGAGAAACCGAAAGCACAGAGACCTGAGCGTCAACGAGGTCCCGCACTTGCCTACCAGTTTGGTAACACCATTATCGTCGAAGACGAGGATGGCGAAGTACTCAAGAAATACGACATCCCGTCCAAGCCGAAGGAAGGAAAGGAACAGCGACCTGGAGCAGCGCGCGGAGCCTCGATGATCGAGACATCTGGCCGTGCCATGCAGAGCTTGAAGCGCATGGGCACACACATGGGCATACCAACTCACCACGAGGCAGGGTCTGACGAGGCTCAAGTTGCTGAGGCGAAGGCTGGCGTGGCCGAAGCAAAGAAAAAGAAGAAGAAACAATCCGACGAGGACGACCCGAATCTTCGATTTACGCTCGAGGCTGGTGGACGTAGGATGAGCAAGTCAGAGTTCATCCAGCAAATGACCCAGTTGGATCCCAAGGCGCGTGCTAAAATGCTGCAGAACAGCAACGTTCCAGAGTCTGTCAAGCGCGAAGCACACCAGGATGCGAAAGATCACCACCGCCGAACGCAAGCTGCGTCAGAGGCAAACATACCTCCGGTCATTGGCGAGGATGGCGAAGCCGAGCTGCACAAGATTGAGTCTCCAATAGCCGAGAAGGAAGGCCAGCCTCGTGGACCTGAAGGTTTGACGCTGATCGACAGCAACGAGGAGCAAGTCCCGTTCCACTCGGTACCACAGACCTTGGCGGGTCGCTCCTCCGACCAGCAGAATGAAACCGCAGCACAACGTCGACGTCGTCTTGCAACGGAAGAGTCTAAGGCGGTCCCTGAGGTCACAGACAATGGGGATGACGATGATGAAGAGACCCCTGCGGAACGTCGTCGTCGCCTCGCTGCACTCACAGGGTCTACGTCTCCCCCAGCAAGCCAAGCTCGTCGTCCGATGTCACCGCAACAGCAGCCATCAGCTTCCAGCGACGGTTTCGAAGGCGAGACGGCAGCTGAACGTAAACGCCGACTTGGTGCTCTGGGAGTAGGTGGAGAAGATACTCCTGAATCCGACTCCGAAGGCGAGCCTGAAACCGGTGATCCCATGGAAACCGGTCGTGGCACGCACTCACAAACAACAAAACAGAACCTTGCACCTTCTCGGGTTCCGGGAATTCGTTTCGCGGACCAGCCCCGCATTCCTACGAAGGACGAGCGTGCCGCTGAAGAGGCAAGAGAGAAGGATGAGACAGAGACCGCGAAGAAGAGCAAACTTAGCAGCTTCCCCTGGGGCGGTCGCAAGTAGATCGGAGGGAGATTCGTAAAATATCTGAAACTTCGGAGATTTACGTTCGGCATCTAATCCGAGGTTGTGCTAGTCATAAGCATAGCATCAAGGCGTTAGTGGGTATGCTTCGATCTTTGTAGGCATTGTGTTGTTTGCATTTCAGCGTGCATCGCGTTCGACGCTATTCCATTGCAAAGAGACGTGTGTGTTACATCCGAGACATGTAGAGGCATTTTTCAGACTTAAAGTAAACGTAATAGAATTTCAAATACATGTACCATGCAACTTCTTTACGCACGTGCTCGTGGTGTTCGTCCTGACAACTCATACAAGAACGCGGTGACATCACGCGCTTAATCCATCCTAGTGTCCCCATACTTTCTCGTATTGCAAATACGGTTACCTGCCTCAAAACGGCAGTTGCCTCGTCACACCATCTTGGCGCCTAGGGAGACATATATCGATCTGATAAGATGATCTGATAGCAGCGAGCCTAATGCAGCAGCACCACCAATTGAAATCCTCGTTGCGGATCATGAGCTGTTGGTGTGGCACGTGTATAGGAAAAGGTTTTCGTTTTTGAGCCGGACCGTGTCAGTCGCGATATTAACATGTGGGCCGGCCGATGACGGAAGGTGGGGGGTATTTTGAAGGTATTGATGTGGAGAGTTGTGAACTTATATATATACACGTGCAGCTTCCACAGTAGACTCTCTTGTAAGCTGTTCCCTTACGCACGTAACTGTCATCATGGGCTCAATCGCACAACAGTCTCCCGAGACATTGCTCACGGTAGCGGCCAAGATCACTGAGTACGCACAGCAACTTACAAAAGAGCTTGAAGCAGGGAAAGTTACACCCGTCACACTGGAGGCAGACAGCCCAATCAAATATGAGTCGCTACCAGGAAACTCCTTTTTCATCAGACAGCAGCTTGAAGATGCACTCAAAGACATGTACATTCTGAGCCAGGGGCCGAGTGAGAGTACCTTCAATTACTGCCACACTGTGAGTTGCGCTTGGCTACAACTCCTAAGACGACACTAATGGATCGAAGGCTGTACCTGATATTGCGACCTTGAATGTACTCAACCAGTTCGACTTCTGGAACGCTGTACCTTTGGATGGAACAGCTACACATGAGCAGGTCGCAAAGCACACCAATCTGCCCATTGAAGTCGTGCAGCGTATCCTTGATCATGCTGTTACGATGCGCTATTTCGCCCGCCCAGAACCGACATCAGCATCCGTGAAGCACACATCCCGCTCCGCCGCCCTCGCCAAAGACACCGGACTCAGCGCGCTAGTGCAGATGGTGCTTGACGAGACAAGCCCGCCAATGATGGTTCTGCCTGAAGCTCTTCGCCGCTTTGCGGTTGGTAAGTCTGAGATTAGCAGGAACCAGAAGGAGACTGCGTTCAGCCTCTGCCATTCTGGGGGTATCTGGGGTGACTACGATAACTCGTGGGACTTCATTGAGAATGACGGCGAAGGCGAGAAGAAGGGATGGCGGCAGAGGAACTTCATCAAGTTCATGGCGTACATCAAGGACCTCTTCAAAACGGAGAGCATTGTGCTCGACGCCATCGACTGGAAAGCTGCAGGCGACGCAACCGTAGTCGACGTAAGTCCCCCCGATCCCACTTGTGACAGTCAACACTAACAATCCCCAGCTCGGCGGCTCAGCAGGCCACGACGACATCTCCCTCTCCAAAGCCCACCCCAACCTAAAGATCATCGTCCAAGACCTCCCCCAAGTCGCCCCTGTCTTCGAGAAAGAATTCCCCTCAGACCTGAAGTCCCGCGTCTCCTTCCTCACCCACAACCTCTTCGACCCCCAGCCCATCTCGGCAGACATCTACATCCTAAAGTGGATCCTGCACGACTGGCCAGACGCCGAATCCGTTGCGATCCTCAAAGCGCTAGTCCCCGCTCTCAAGCCCGGGGCCCGCGTCGTCTTCATCGACTACGTCGGTAAGAAAGATCCGACTGAGGATGCGGCGTTGCCGCACAGTATGCGAGCGTTTGGGACGGCGACGGACATGCGTATGATGGCGCTGTTTAATGCGAAGGAGAGACCGGTGAGTGCGTGGAGGGAAATTTTTAGGCAGGCGGATGAGCGGTTTGAGGTTTCGAATGTCAAGGCGGATCCGCTGACGTTCATGTGTGTGATGGAGGCCACATGGAGGGGATAGAGGATTGGTGTGCGTGCAGAGGTAGTGGTGAGCAATTCGCTATCTAAGATCATATGTTGCCGTTCTCATAAAGTCCGCAAGATCCACCCAACCTGCACTCCTGTACGCCCATCTTTACTACTAGCTGAACAAACGAAACCCCCTGCAACTCCATATCGTCTTTCCAAAGATCCCCTTCCATGTTGTTGTCACCGTGTGCAAACGCCGGAGCCACGACTCGCCACTGCTCCCTCTCAGACCGGACAATCACTGGCAGATTGCATCCCGAAAGCAAAACAACCATATCATCCGGTCGAAAGTGCTGGGAAGCAAAGCCGAGACGACCATGGCTTGTTTGAAACAAGACTTTCTTGTGCACGGATTGCTTCTCCAACACGAGGCCTGTCGCGACTACGCTTTCGTTTACGAGACCGAGGAACCTGCGGGCGATTGACCTCAGAGATGAGTATTGGCGAGGGGCTGCATTCTAGTGTTTGGCGCATAGAGCACCGAGTAGGGCTATGTAAGTCTTCTGGCAGACATCTGTGGAGAGAGGGGAACGTAGCTGTTGGTAGAAAATGCCTCGGTCTCTGAGGTGGAGAGAGTCGGTGAAGTCAATGTACGTTGGCGACAGTGTCGATGGTGGCTCCTTGAGTTTGGAAAACTTTTCCGTCGGCGGAAAAGAGGAAACGAGCCTGGCTGTTCCGGCTCGCTTTGTGATCGTTCTAGGATGCTATATTCGAGATAAGATTACTGTCTGACAAGTCTGGCGTCCACGACGAAAGGTCGAGGTGTTCTGACGTTGCTGTCAATCGTATTACAATGTGTGGACTCTGGTCGCGTTTCATTGCGGCAACAACGGCTTCTCTGTAGACATCTTCAACCGGCTTCGAACATCAGGCGGAGGTGGAGCCAAGCCCATCCGACTGAGTGCACCTTGCAAGGCATGGATATTGTCATGGAGCTCGCTGGATTGTAGTTTCTGGGCGTGTAGAAGCAATTTAGAGAATGGTTTCTTGCGCATGTATGTGTGTGCTTCAGGCAAATCTCGAGACCGAAAAAAGGCCCATGTCTGCCGATGGAGCCTCAGCCTCTGCTTGCAGGCGTTTTCAAAGCCATCGAGTCTTTCGTAGTACCAACCCGAACCCACACCCGGATCAAAAGGGGGGAACGGATCCAGTAAAATCCCGATATCTTGACCTGGATATGGTCCCAGAAGCACATGGTAGTTTACTGATACTGTATTGGCCAAATGCGGCTGAAGTAGGACCTTTCAAGGGCCTTTAATAATCTCGTTTAATTTAATTCACACCTTGGGTGATGAGCTAAATATAGTTCGATATTTCAGGGTTAGAAAGTGGTGGTGGCGCTACTCGTCTGGGTTAAGACTGAGGATTTCTCCCCTTCAGCGTCAAACAAGTATATGGCTATGATTCTCATCAAGTGAACCCGGCTATACCATAACTTGATGTGCTTTTCCATAAATGTTCGGCATCAGCATGATTGGTGTGGTCGCTCTAACAGCGAAGCTTGGTCGATACAGATTGCATCGATCCAAAACAAACGTGGTTGTGTGTCGCAATAGCCATTATAAGTTTCAAGTCTTGCGCTCCCACACTGAGACGTCAATGCTTCCAATGCCTGGAAACAATTTTTAGTAACCAGCATAGATCGAGATCCACACTGAATCTTGCGTTCAAGTTTTGAAGACCCTCACGCGTAAATGAGAGCTTCATATGGTGAATTTTTATCAAGGGACGCTCTTTCGAGTTCACATCGTGTGTTGGGACAGTATTCTAAGGAGCTCCGCGTGGTGCGTTCAAACTTCATGCAAGACATGACGTCGACCGGATTGGTTTTCCGTAACGCGGCTGTCCAGTGCTACTTAAAGTTTATGCGCAATGCCCACTTGTTTCCCGAGGTGCGGTTGCTTTGCAGCATAGCCATCAACGATGCTCGGTGACATAGTCCTTGGTTTCGAACAGATAGGATTCCGTCTTTCCGGGCGGACACTGCCCTTTGCAGCCTGACCCCGACGCAATGTATGCAGATGTTATGTGCATCATCTATAAGTAGCAACGCCTCCTTATCTTGGGAGTGTGAGACTGTGCAGCAACAAGAAGGATACAACCTGAGTAGGCGGATGGAATCGGAGTCTGACTCAATCAATATCGGTGCATGTTCGTATTGCTGTCCAAAGGGTTCCAGGCCTTAAACTCCTTTCTCGTCCTTAGTAGATGAACGTGGCTGCGACATTGCCCTGCTGAGCCGCAAGAGCCGTTGCCTTGGAAGCTACTGCTCTGAAAGTCGGCCGCCCAGTCTCAGAATCGATATTTTGTAAGACACAAGAAAAGGAGCGGTGCGTACAAGGTGTGCGGCGTCCGGTATCGGGGGAAGTTCGTGTAGATGTTATTAACGTCAAGGGTGAGGTACGTGCACTTTGCGCGGGATTTAAGTTCAGCCTTGTCGGCAAATGTTGCATTATCAAAAGTTGCAACTCGGCTGATTTAGACGGACAGCGAAGGCTGACTCTTCAGCTGTGATAATATCGGAAAAGTAGAAGGGCTGTGCTTGCAGTCGCACACCACTGCATGCTGCGCAGAATGGTCCTGCCCTTACCATCGCATATGCTTGACGGACCTGCTTTCTGTTCCATGATTCTAGTACTACAACGTCTATTGCTCTCAAAGATAGGGAATTAATAACCTATCGTGCGAAAGCAAGTAAAAGAAGATAAAGCGGCACAACAGCTCCTTCTCGCAATGAACAATGCTAATCTCTTGGAAGCGTAGCCAGCTTGTGGTATCCTGAATTAAAAGCAAGTTCAAAGAGTTGTAGCTTGACTAGTCCTAAAGTTGGACCATGTGCGTGTGTTACACGAATCGGTGCATTGCGCGCACGGACATGGTACGCGTTGAAATTGGTGTTGCATTTACATTGGTTATCAAGTTTAGTAAAGTACCCCCGAACCATCCGGCCAGCACGATGGCTGAGCAACGCTCCGCTCAAGCATCGTATGACCGGACACGCTCGGGTGTACGCGCAATGAGTTTCGCAATACGCGTACAGAGGCAGTGTAAACTGCCGAGACTGCAGTCCGTAGCCAAGTTGAGCTTGGCTACAATCATCTAAAGGCCTGTAGCAATACCAAGAGGCCCGAATCTATGTTGCGCATTAAATTGGAGAACGGCGTATAAGTAGACTATCAACTTCCCTTCCAAGCATCCTCATCATCACCACATTTTACTCTCACACTCACTTCACTTGCAAAGTTACTTCGACAATGTTGTCTCAATCCATTCTCATGCTGGGCTTGGCCGGCACTGGACTTGCAAGCCCGTTCTCCTTCCACCACAAATCCACATCGAGTTCCAGCTGCCCGTCGTTCTCTGGTGATTTCAACATTACCAACTACAAGCTCTACTCAGAGAGCTCGGATTTTGACTCGATCAACTGCAAGTTCTACATTGGGTAGGCTCTCACTTGGCAATACCCAGACCTTCACTGACCACCCGCAGCTCCAACTTCAACGCTACTGTCATGGTCTACGATCCTTACACCAAGGCTCAAACCATACTCACCTACCCCAATATCTCGTACACCGACCCAAGCCACATCTCTGGTATAGACTTTGACGTGCGAACTGGCTCTGTTTACTTCATGGCCAAGTAAGTAACTCTATATTCATATTGCAGCCGATAGCTAACTTTCATAGCTCTGGTACTCCGTTCCAGACGAACGGAACCGACAAAAGCGGTCCCAACTACCTGATCAAATACAACGCCAAGACCAACACCACTGCCTGGATTGCTGATCTGAACACCTACACTACCGCTGTCGAGAAGAGGACAGGTACAGTCATTGGTGCTTTCCAGGACATGGCCGAGGACACCAAGGGCAACTCGTACGCCATTGTTACTTACGGAAACGGGATCGCCAAAGTCAGTTCCTCGGGGGTCGTCAGCGAGTACTACACACCTTCGAACATCAACGCTACTGCTAGCGGTTTCAACGGCGTTGCCTCCTTCGGCGACAAGCTTCTGGCCGTCGACAACATCGCTCCTGCCATCACCGTCTTCGACACCGCAGCGGCCACAGCAGTTGGCACCACTGTGAACCTCACACTGCAGGAGGGCAGCGTACTCAACTGCGATGGCGTGTACTTGCCTCCCAGGTTCGACAGCACGGTCATGCTCTGCTCTTTTGACGGCCTCGGCATCATGGTGATCAAGAGCACGGATGGCTGGAAGTCAGCCAAGCACCTTGGAACCGTCGCCAACAACGCCGCTTGGGCCGCTCAGGGCGGACTCGGCACCAACACGGTGCAGATTGCCAACAGCATCTACCAGAACGAGGAGTTCTTCACTGATACCACTGTCTATGATGCTGCTGGTGACAGGACCGTTTTCCCCTTTCTTGACATTACCGAGCAGGTGGTTTCGTTGGTCAATGCTTAGACGATGCTTGGGCTGTAACATAGAATAGAATCCTACCTCACCGTACGCACAAATAGATTTCTTTGTTACCAAATCGTCTGACCATTTGAGTGATAAGGCTCCACTAATTGAGCAGGAGCAATTAGTCCAACAGCAAGCCCTCCTTCTTGACTGTTCACAGCATGCACAAACACACTGCCAGCGATCAAACGAACACGACAAACACGACAACCCCATCCACCTCGAAACAATCCGACCGATTAACGACCTCATACAAGCGCAGCATACATAGATGCAGGGTTGATTGCATGCATAACCGACCCCTGTGCAGCCGAGAAAAGCGCCGAGGTCGCGAACCCGTCAATCGGTACAACATCCGCATCAAGCCCCTGATCCAGGCCAGGTCCAACACAGTCGACGTAGCAAGTCGCGATTCGAACCTCGACCGGGGATTTAACACGCAGATAGGTACAGCACCTGAGAGCCTCTATCTGTGCACTGCAGAATTCTTCTCATCAACACTACACACGCAGCTTCTAAGCTAGGACTTTGGCACTTTACAGAGTTACTAGGAAATGTTATAAGAACGTATCCAAGAAAAATTATACAAAGTTCCAGCTGTGTGTTATTGATTGCAACTAAGGGTGGTGTAGCAGCATGGAAGCCAAGTGGCTCATCTCATCGGAGACGCTCAGATGCCGGCTGTACACAACGACACAATTAATTACCACCGTGCCATCGCCCGGGGACATAGGCTAGATGTGCCCAGAGCATGAATCCAGTCTCCCGTGTACCTACATGTCCCTTATATCTTCAAAAAGCTTGTCCACGACAAGGATACGGCCGTTAGAGCTTGAGGCTCAGGGGTGACCTACTAACCCAATGCAACGACGGCGCTGATGACGTGGCGCGGCGAGGCCGAAACCGAGTTTCTGTAAAGTGAAACGCGATGCGGCTGTTGGGTGCGCATCGGCTGTTCTAGCCTAACTACGCGCGCGATGCGCCGTCTTGCGTCATGCGCCGCCGTGCGTCTTGTGTGTGTATTGGGCTGGTAAAGTTAAGGAAGAAAGTACCCTCTAGGTTGGTTCTACAGTCGAAGACTGCGGTATAATGATACGCCAGCACACCGATAGAGCGCGTTCCAACGATGATTTTAGGTTGATCGTACCCAGCCACCAACCCAGCCGTAGCTCAGTACCATGCTAAACACAACCAATTCAGCGTAACAATGTTTTAAAAACATGTTTTCACTACGCTATAACGTCTGTTTCTCTAGATTTTCGCGCCTGTAAATAGGCAGACTAGAGTATTCAGTAGCCTATGTTGTAATCATCAAGCAATTACGCGTTGAAGTTGACTTTACTTCTTGTTACGTTCAAATTGGCTGTCACGTTCAACATGGTAGGCCCAAGCTACGCTTAGGTTAGTAACTAGGTAGTTTTCTATAATGTCTACTAGTACGTCTAGTAGCCCAATATTACCAAGTCCAAAACACCAACATCAACATACCAGCACCAAAACCCAATGCTCGCCGAGGTGATTAGGCGGATTAAAAAGCGTATAGATTTTACAGGTAACCGTTATATAGCTTCAATAAGGAATCAAAATCCAAAATCAGATCTTGGGATCCTGAAAACCCACCTGTTTCAACGTAGTGTTGTACCTTGACTAGTAGTTAGAACCTCTTAAAAAAAGATCTCGTTTAAAAGAACGTCTTAAGATAAGTGTTCTTGTACTGTGCACGTGTTTTGTTACTTATTGTGCGCTAAGAAGTGTGTTGGTGAAGTGCTCTACTGAATATCTAGATGCCTTGTTCAATATTAACTTATATGTAAACAATCTATAGCTTATTCAAAAGCGCTCACAGAGGAAAACAATTCTGTATCCTTAAAGAGTAGGTCAAAATGTCATACGTTAATATTTGTAGAGATACTTAGGTCATCAGGGAAAAAAGCTAGAATCGCTGACTCTCTACTCATGTACACTCTCTGTGTCCCTCTCCCCCCCTTTGCACCTTTCCAACCTAATAAAGTTATAGCCACAGCCTCTAGATCCACTCTCTCGCTTGCAAGCGCTTTTAACTAAACCATAAATCATTCCTCAAATCTAAGACACGGTCGTGGAGAGATCCCACGTCAGAATCAAGCGTCGTGGAATCTGATTTTGGAATCTAAGTTCCAATTGATGTGTGATAATTGTTACCCGTAGAATTTTATCTATAAACACGTATCCAGCCTACATCGTGCTTGCATTAATGCTAAGCCAGAGTAGCGTAACCCAGTACAACGAACCCACCATCGCGATAAACATCACAGCCTCAACCTATTTCGTTATACCGAGTCTTCGACTGTAGTCTTTTGAGAGGGCTGCTAGTTACACTAAATAAAAAACAAAGAATACTCATAAAAGATAAAACACCTTCAATTCTCTCTTGTATTACGCAACAAAAGCGAAAGCGAAAACAACTGTATTACTACTACAACCACCTCCTTACGCATAACAGCGCACTCCTACCGCTTCACAAACCCAAAAAATGTTCCGCCAGAGAGCAGACGGAACAGGTAGAAGAGAAGATAGCTAAATTTCGTTGCACATAAAACCCATCCAATTCCCTCCGAAAACGCAAAACATAAAACAGAACCAAAAACGCATCCCGAGAAAACCCCAACAAGCTATCGCAACAGAAGGGAGAACGAAAAACAAGACGCCAAAGTCCCTAGGGTATAATCAAAAGAGAACAAACTCCTCTCCTTGCCACTTTCCTGCCGCCTCTCTCGCTCTCTCATGTTGCTGTGTTTGTGATCACTTCACTGACTGCTTTATCGTTGTACCTGCATCGCCGCGACACGTGCAGTCTCACCACCGCCACATTCGCTCCCGCTACCGTCCAGCAGCTGTGCTCGCTCTGCTGGGCTGGCCGAGCTGGTTCTGCTTGCTGTCTCTCGTTGCTCGCAGTCGCGCCAACATCGCGCTTCATGCGATTGTCAACCGGGTCCGTCAGGAGCCTGTTGATTGTCGAGCTGAGGGAGCCTTTTCTGCTTGGACCTGAAGCTCTGCGCGGCCTTTATTCCTCAATGAGGAGACCACTAATGCGTGGGTAGCTTTCGCCGACGGGCACGACATCTGTTGCGTTGTCGATCACACTCCTTCATCGTGTCGTCACCCCATATCACACAGCCTTTCTGCTATGTGCTACCGTCCGCCAGCCGTACTCGCCCTGCTAACCTGACTGAGCTGACTCTTCTTGCTCGCAGCGCTACCGTTGCGCTTCATGCGGTTGTCCACAAGACCGTTGAGCAGTCTATCAAGTTCAGAGCTGATGCTCTGCGCGGCCTTTGATTCTTCGACGAAGAGACCACTCATGAGCGGGTGGTCTTTGCCGACAGGCACGACGCCCGTAGTGTCATTGATCATGAGGAGTAGGTCGCGGATCTCGCTGCCGTCGTCGAGGTACGAGCGGAGACAGGCGTCGGACCAGGCGGGTAGTGTGGCGCTCTCAGATGACACAGGGGCGGAGGAGACAGTGGGCGAGGTGTTGAGGTTCAGTGGTGCAGGCGCGGCTCGAGACGGGGGTGGTATGAGGTTTGCATGCGCATTTGGAGAGAGGAGGGTCGGCGATGGCGATGTTCCGGTGCGGGGTGCTGCCACGTTGAGCTTGTCTGGCACGATCGTGTCTGTAGTTGCGTCGTCCAGGTCTGGCGTCGATACGCGCGAGCTTGTGTCGGCAGATGAGTTGTCGCCAGTGAGTCCTGGCGGTTGCTGAGCGTCGGACTCCAGATCTCTGGCTGGCGCAACTTCTTTGACTGTGGGCTGTGCATCTGCAGCAGAGACATGGACGGGCGACTCAGACAGACGACCCACGGGCTCAGCTGTTGTCTGTTCGCGTGGCTTGTCTCGCGCGTCCGGGTCGGCAAATGGATCGTCGCTCTCTTCTTCGCTAGAATCGAAGTCGTCCAACTGCACTCGCTCTTTTGCTTTGTGGACCTTTTCCGGCTTTGGTGCGCTGTCTGTTGTGGTGTTCGACCTGAACGGGTTTTTCGAGCTTATAGCGGCCATGACTGACTGACTCTCGGGTGATTTCACTCGCTCTTGTGCAGCTGGCTGTGCTTGTGGCTGATCCTGGTCTGGAGAGACTATGCGCATCGTCGATGTGGTTTGCTGTCCAGCTGGCCTGTTTTCGCTTGCACCAATCTCCTCTTCCAGGTCCGCGGTAGCTTCCATAGGACTGTCAGTCTTCAAAATACCCTTCGTCTTGATAGGTGAGTCGGTCCTGGCGCGCTGCTGCTTCTGCAGTTTGCCCTTGCTTGATTGCCTTGATGGTGCTGGTCCAACCTGCTCTTCTGACTGACGCTCCGGCGAGACTTCTGCAGGCTTTGCCTGGGTCGCCTGGGTCGTTTGGGGCGCCTGTGGTGACGTTGGTTCTGGCCTCTCAATTGCTTTCTTCAGGTCGGCCTCGATCGTGTCGACATCGCCCTTTGAATCCTTGTCTTTCTTGTCTTTGCGCTTGAACAGTCCACTGAGCATGCCGGACTTCTTGTCTTTCTTCTTCTTGTCGTCTTTCACTTTGTCGGCGAATCCGTTCTTCTCCAGGCTTTCCAAGCTCGGCCCGCGCTCGCGAGAGCCCGTCGTGGATGTACTCGAATCGTCGCGTAGCAGGTTGGGTGTAAGGGTGATTTTCCGAGTCTCCGTGTTCTCGTCTTTGAAGAAAGAATCCGTGTTGCGGAGCGTGCCATTGCGCGAAACCTTCTGATCCAGCGGTCGGTCAAAGATCTCATCACTCGTCCTCGACTTGTCGTCATCTGCACCAGCCTCTTCGCTCGATGTCCGCGACTCCTCGGACGACACCTTCTTCACACCACCGAGCTTGAGGGGCTGCACTTGCATAGAATCGTCCTGCTCGACTTCCGCCTTTTGCGCAGTCTCTTCCTGTTGTTCTTGCTGCTGCGCCTGCTTCGGCTCCGGTCCACCGAATAGTTCCCCTCCTTCCTCGTCCGAAGAGTAGTCGTAGTCGGATGCTTCAACATATGTAGGCGCTCCAAACTGTACCGTCTTTGCGTTGCGCCGGCGCATAGCCTTCTTGAGGGGATTCTTCGTCTTCTCGGCTGTGTCACCGAGCATCGTTGCCGAAAGATCAATATTTCTGTGCTTGTTCAGGCGAGCTAAGCGTTCTGTAGGGGTCTCGATGTGCTCTGCAGGTAAGTAGCCTGTGTAGTCATTTAGCACGTGAACAACGTCGGCTGTCAGACAACCTACCGATGCTGCTGTCTTTGACGACGCGCACGAGCCACCAGTAGCTGTTGCTATCGTCGAGCAGCACCATTGTGTCGCCCTTGGTCGCATTTGCCTGCCCCTCTACCGTGGCGACGAAGGTGTGCAAGGCGTAGACGAATTCGAAATCGATATCTTCTGTTTCTCGTAAGCATTCGCCTCCCCATCCTGAGTCGACAAATCTGGGGTCGTCAGAGAAAGAAAAGTCATTGGATGCATCATCTTCGTTGTCCAGATCCTCGTCCCAGGAGTCGGCGTCGCTGTCGGTCGTCCAAGAGTCGTCCTCATCTTCAATGTGCTTGGGTGGAGGCGGGGTGCCGTTAGTACTGCGGGGGGCAGGTGCGACTGTCTCGACGAAAGGGTCGTCCGGCATGGGAAAGGATGGCGGGTGAACGGCTTGCAGCATCTTGCCAGCATGCTCAAGGTCTAGCTCCGACATGAGGGATGCCTGCGAGTCCTCCCTCATGAGCTGCAGCCGGCGTTCTACAAGCCTCAGCTGCCGGGTTCTCGGGCTCGGTTCGCCGTCCTGCATGGCCGGGCTGTCGATGTGCAGTCCATGGGTGGTCCTTGTCCAGGTATACTCACCATGATGATGCTCCGTTGACTGCAGTGATTGGGGGTGCTGAGAGAAGTGAAATAGGGGGGGTGTTGTGAAATGTTGACGTGAGATAGTTGGAAAATGATCTGTACCAGGCGCTGGGACGCTGAGAGGTCGACCAGCACTGGTAGCAGGAACAGGAAAGTGTACGGGTGTAGTTGTGAAAGGGGAGGAAGAAGCGGAACTTGGGATGACCGGCGACGATTGCGGAGTTAGAGACTCCCGTCGCATGGGCCAAGCCAGAGGATAAGAAGGTAAAGAGTACCCACCATCGTCAATCGAAGGCGAACTCGACATTTTGTCAAGCATATCGTCGTCGTCCATGTCCTCCTCGGCGTCGGCGTCTTGCATGTCGTCATCGTCATCGTCGTGCTGCTGTGCGTTCTGGCCACGCGTATGGTCTATTGTTGTGCGTTCATCATCTGAGCCAGGGTCGTCGCGCAGCGAGGTTCCGGCATTGTTCCAGGCGTTTTGCAGGCGCGACTCCTCGGCGTTGCGCTCGTCTTCGACAGACTGCAGCGAGGCTTGCTGATGGGGTGCGGGTGGCCCAATTCCGAGCGGCGCTGGGTGTTGTGGCTGGTTGGAGTGGTCCTGTGCAGTCGGAGACGATTTGTCCTGCAAGTCAATCGTGTCTGCGGCGAGAGGTCAGCATGTGCGCGTGTAGTTGGGGAAGGACTGAGCAATGCCATACCTGCTCGTATTATTTGTGGTCGCGTCATCCTAGCTCATGTCCAGTCGTGCATTCAGGAGTCGTAATGTTCGTTGTCGTTGTCGTTGTCGTCGTCGTCGTTGAGCGAGCGCCAAGCGGTTGGTGCGGCGCGATCAATGCGAGGGACGGCCAGCGCCAGACAACGGCGATGCGGTGGGTGTTGATGAAAGCGTCGCTGGGTAGGAATGCGTGCAGTAGGGAGCGTAGGTGGTTCGGTGCGTGTCAGGAGGCGTGCATGTGGTGCTGTTCGCGTGCGGCTGGGGTAGTGGTGGTGGTGGTAGTAGTGGTAGAGGTCGAGGTACAGGTGCGGAGTGCGGAGCGGACGTTTCAAGCGCGCGCCTCGTGAGTGTGGCAGTCCGGACGGATAAGCCACGGCTGGCGGGGGCGAGTAGCAATGCGTGTAGTGTCGTGCAGGAGCAGGGCAGCAGTCGGCGAGCGCTGTGCGGCGTGGTCGTGTTTGTGGTGTTTGTGGTGCGAAGGGGTGCTTGCAACTCGCAGCATCAGGCTGGCTGCTAGATTTCAGGACGAACGCTGGCCCCCTGCACAGCTGAGACACTAGTGCTTGCTTGTGCCTGTCCTGTCAAGCCCCCGAGCACATCACCATCTCGCTGCAATAAGGGGTTGCTGCGGCTCGGCCCTTTCCACGGCCATCTTCACCATGAACATTGCCCTCGTTCACAGACGTCGAAACGCCCACGCTCTTGTTGTTCCTAGAAACACCGATTGGCGTGGTGTCTGTTCGTCGCAAGCTGGTATCTGTCATCGTCATATCGTCATGTGCCCGCGCGAGATCGACGCCCCAGTACCCTGCGCCCAGCGCTGAAACGCCAGCGCGCGAGTCATTGTCCGCACTCGCCTGCACGTACGTTTGCGTTTCTGCCGACTGTTTCGGAGTCTGCGAACGCCTGCGATTGACATGTTTGTCGTCTGGGCGTATCAAATGTGCATGTTGTGTATCACGTGCACATAGTCAGGGTCAGGTATAAACAGTTGGGCCATCTGTACTGCACCTGAGAGCCGCCGACGAGCCACTGGGCAATCACAATTCTACACCTGTGCCAGCTGCAACCAACGACGCCGAGCTAGAACCTTTTAGAAAATCATTTCAGTATTTGTTGAATACCTCCTAGCACCTCTACCAAGTTTTGGAGCTCTAGCTTGATAGCAGTATATACGGCGTTGATTAAACGTTATGTAGTGCAC
Organism: Phoma sp. RAV-16-625; assembly: GCA_004335185.1. Classification (NCBI taxonomy): domain Eukaryota; kingdom Fungi; phylum Ascomycota; class Dothideomycetes; order Pleosporales; family Didymellaceae; genus Phoma; species Phoma sp. RAV-16-625. The sequence goes on from SAUA01000139.1 coordinate 55,390, forward strand.
AGACGTGGCTTGTCGGCGGCTCTCAGGCGCAGTATATCAAGGACAATCACTTCGAGCGTGAGGATGAATGTAAATGTAAATGCAAATGCATCAGTCACAGATTTCTCTTCACTGCGACCATTCAATCCAACACTCTCCACTCTCCAGTCCATCCAGAACAAATCACACCAGCCCAAGCCCAGCTTGCCAGTGGAGCAAAATATTACAAAAAACACTACAAACAGACAAAACTCGCTAGCTACTTTACAATGACAGAATACAAGATAGAATACGAGATATCCAGACAAACGCAAGTCCAGGGCCGCACCCCATCAAGAGGCGCCGAGGAGATCGTGATTCGTGCGGCGTAAGCAGACGAAAATACGCTAGGAAAGGTTGTGGGATCCCTGCGATACGGGGCTGACAAAGGAGAGGGATGTAGGGTGTGGTGAAGCAGTAAAAGCTCGATAATTGGACGACCTGGCTTAGACAATCTCCGGACCGTACGACTACGGTGGTCATTTGATTGCCATAGGTTGGATTCCTGGTGGTGGTACGTTGGGCGCAGTCATCGAGACTCGCTTCTGCGGTGGTGCCGTTGCGATGCTTGGTGTCGAGGGCAGCGTCGGTGTCGCTGCGGTCGTCATCAGGGCCGGTGTTTGCGCAGCCCTCTTTCCCTCGCCCTCTCTCCTCCGGATAAGCAGGCTCTTGAACGCGCCCAACCACTTGGCCAACTCGTTCTCGCCCTTTGCGCACAACCGGAAGTTCTTCTCCTCGGAAATGACCTGCATGCAGTACTGCTTGCTCTTGCTCACACTGTCGATGTCCACCGCGTCGATGATGCTCTCAAACGGGATGATGAGGTGGGCCGAGTACTCTTCAGCGTTTTTGTAAAAAGCAAGACACCTTGGACGCAGCACGACCCAGACCTTCTTCCATTGGCGCACGCCGCCCTTCGACTTCAGCACGTATAGCCACCCGTGGTACACAACGCGGTCCGGGTCGGAGTCGGAGGTGGAGGGAGGCACGTTGAGGTTGGAGGTTTGGCTGACGTTGCGGTTGCGGGGGAGAGAGTTGCGCGTCTGTGACTTGGAGTAGGGCAGTGAGGTGGTAGAAGCCGCATTCGGGGCTGCCGAGTCGGAGAAGTCAAAGTCGGAGACGGAGCCCTGTTCGTTGCCGGAGTAGTTGAGGGCTTGCGAGGGGCGGCGCGCGCTGTGCATGGGTGCAGGTTGAGGGTCACGTGGCAGAGAGCTGGGTGGCAGCGACGAAGGCTCGACGTCGGAGGAGGAGGAGAGGGTACTGGTGTGGGCATGGTGCGATCGGTCGAAGCCGGTGAAAGTCTTTGTGCCGGTAGGACTGAGCAGGATCAGCTCACCCTCGTCCTCGTCAATGCGGGCTTCTGCGCGGATCAGATCGACCCAGGCTTGGGCGTCGCGGTCGGTGGTTGCGCCGAGGTGGTAGTTGCGGGCGGGCGAGAAGATGCCGAAGACGTGGTCCATCTTCTTCTTGGAGTCCTTCTGGCGGGCGACGGCGGTGATCTCGGAGAGGTTGATCTGGTGGCGCAGCTTGGTCTCGGCCTTGTCCTTGTAGAGGGACAGGCAGTTGGGGCGCAGGACGATGTAGATTGGCTTCCATTGCTGGGACTGTTAGCTGGGGGAGCTTTGAGGGGCGGTGGGGGGAGTGAGGCGGACCTTGGTCTTGCGGGTGCGCTTGAGGACGGAGCCAGCCTTGATGATGCGGTCGAACTCGAAGCAGCCGTTCTGGTTGACTGGCGACATGACGCCTGCGTTATGTGCCTGTGTCTGTGCCTGTGTCTGTGTCTGTACTTGTGGCTGTGCTTGTGCCTGGAAGCTGGAGAAGCGAGGTTGTGCAGGCGTTGTGAGCTTCATCATAGCAGCAGGGGCGCGGACGGGAGCCGGGGTGTGCGGTGCGCCTTCAGCCATAGCTGCTGGCACTCTACATCAAGTGGCAGGCGGGCGGTGATCAGTGTGGCAGGTGCCGAGGGCGATTGTAGAGCGCTGGTGGTGGTGGTGTTGGGAGAGGAGAGCGTGTGCAGTGTAGATTGCAGACGGGGCCCTATTTCGGCTGCTATGATGGAAATGATGCGCGATCGACAGGCGAGCGACAAGGGGAATGTGCCTGGGCGCGAGCAGAACCACGACGAGCATGGCCAGCAGCAGCAGCAGCAGCAGCAGCAGCGGGCAGTGCAGTGCTATACCTGCGGCGGCCCTAAGGCTGCAGCTGTCTCAGCGAGGGCAAGGTGAGGCCCGGCGGCGATGCAGCGGCTTGCACGTCAACGAGTCGCGGCGGGCCTATAACAGCCGAGCGGTAGTCGGTGGTCGCGGGCAGCCGCTGCTAACGAGTGGCTGTGACGTCTGCGGACCTGCGGGCGAATCGAGTGGGCGTGGTGGGGTCGCTGACTTTTGTCAAACCGAAATCCCAAACCCAACGAGTGCGTTGGAACTTGCTCGTCTGCTACACCTGCTCGCCCTGCAATCTCACCCACACACCACACACCACACACACGCCCGCCGTTCCGAAACACCGCACTTACCGCACAGCACCGCACAACACAGCACAACAGTGCACAACACCGCACAGCGCACCGCTGCCGGACAGCACAGTACCCACCCACGCACCTCCAGGCCACGCCGCCATGCCGACCATCCCCTCCGACCAGCTGGTCAAGCTGCAGCAACAGGCCGATGGCATCAGAAATGTCAGTGTCCACCTCTGTACCACCTTCACCACGTACACTGACACCCCCAGATCTGCATCCTCGCCCACGTCGACCATGGCAAGACGTCACTCACCGACGCCCTCATCGCCACCAACGGCATCATCTCCCCCAAGCTCGCCGGCAAGATCAGATACCTCGACTCGCGCCCAGATGAACAGCTCCGCGGCATCACCATGGAGTCATCGGCCATCTCGCTGTACTTCTCACTGCTGCGCCGCGCCTCCCCCGACGCCGAGCCCAAGAAGAAGGAGTTCCTCATCAACCTCATCGACTCGCCCGGCCACATCGACTTCAGCTACGAAGTCTCCACAGCCTCGCGTCTGTGCGACGGCGCCATTGTCCTCGTTGATGCCGTCGAAGGCGTCTGCAGTCAGACCGTCACCGTCTTGCGCCAGACGTGGATAGAAAAGCTCAAGCCCCTGCTCGTGATCAACAAGATGGACAGGCTAATCACAGAATGGAAGATGACCCCAGCTGACGCTCACACACATTTGAACAAGCTCGTAGAACAGGTAAACGCCGTCATGGGCAGCTTCTACCAAGGCGAGCGCATGGAAGACGACCTGCGCTGGCGAGAGAAGATGGAGGAGAGGCTCAACGCCGCTGCCGCCGAGAAGACTAACACCACATCATCTGCAGTATCAGAGAACGGTGACAGTATAGACACTACCAGCACACCCGCCGAGTACGAGGAGAAGGATGACGAGGATATCTATTTTGCTCCTGAAAAGAACAACGTCATCTTCGCCAGTGCCATCGACGGGTGGGCCTTCACCGTGAAGCAGTTCGCCAGCCTCTACGAGCGCAAGCTCGGCATCAAGCGCTCCGTGCTCGAAAAGGTACTGTGGGGCGACTACTTTCTAGATCCCAAAACGAAGCGAGTCCTCGGCTCCAAGCATCTCAAAGGGCGCCACTTGAAGCCCATGTTTGTGCAGCTGGTGCTCGAAAACATATGGGCCATCTACGAGGCCACTACGGGAGGTAACAACGGGAAGGGGTGCGTGGATTTCCTTTCCTCAATCGTCTCTTTTTCTGCTTCTTCTGTACATATCCTAGTCAATATACTTATTTGCTGCCCATCAGAGACCCCGCCATGGTCGAAAAGATTACAAAGTCTCTCAACATCACCCTCCCACCACACGTCTTGCGGTCGCGCGACCCACGTGCCATATTGACTGCGCTCTTCGCTGCCTGGCTACCACTGTCGACCGCCCTGCTGGTCTCAGTCACCGAGTATCTCCCATCGCCCATCAGAGCCCAGGCGGAAAGGATGCCCGAGATCATTGACACCTCCGTGGGCGCCGACCATGTCGCTCCTGAAGTACGAGAGGCGATTACCCACTTTGAAACATCGAAAGACGCGCCGGTAGTGGCCTACGTCAGCAAGATGTTCTCCGTCCCGGAAAGCGAACTACCGCAGCACAAGCGGAGAACAGGCGCGCTCACTGCGGAAGAAGCACGTGATCTCGGACGCAAGAAGCGCGCAGAACTCGCCCGACAGCAGGCCGTATCCAATGGCGAAACTTCAGATGTGGGCAGTATCATGGACGCACTCAGCTCTGCCGCCATCGGCGAGGATGAAGCCAACGCTGAAGAGGCAGCGCCGACGGACGAGAAAGCCGAACACTTGATCGGTTTTGCCCGCATCTACTCCGGCACGCTCAGTGTGGGTGACGAGGTGTACGTACTGGGCCCGAAGTTCTCCCCAGCAAATCCACACGCAGACCCAGAACCAAAGAAGGTCAAGGTCACCGCGTTGTACCTCATGATGGGCCGTGGCTTGGAGTCTCTCACGTCAGTGCCCGCTGGTGTGGTGTTTGGCATCGGTGGTCTTGAAGGACATATGCTCAAGTCGGGGACCCTTTGCTCGCAGCTGCCAGGCTCACTCAACCTGGCTGGTGTGACAATGGGTTCTGAGCCTATCGTCCGTGTGGCCCTGGAGCCGGAGAACCCTTACGATCTCGACAAGATGATCAACGGCTTGAAGCTACTGGTGCAGTCCGATCCGTGTGCTGAGTACGAACAGCTGCCCAGCGGAGAGCACGTCATCCTGACAGCGGGCGAGCTGCATCTCGAGCGATGCTTGAAGGACCTCGAAGAGCGCTTTGCCAAATGCAAGATCCAGGCTGGCGAACCAATTGTCCCCTACCGAGAGTCGACTGTCGCCGCGGCCGAAATGAACCCTCCAAAAAACCCAGAGCTCGGCCGTGGTGTGGTGGTAAGCGCAACAGCGAACAAGCAGTTATCAGTGCGTCTGCAAGTTCGCCCGCTGCCACCTAGTGTGACGGAGTTCTTGAGCAAGAACTCTGGGTCGATCAAAAGACTGAACTCCGAACGCAAGGCGCAGGAGACGCAGCACTCGGACGAACAGACAGCTGCTGAGGTCGAGGGCGCCGAGCAAGACGGTATGCAGGAGGCTGAGCAGCGCGAGATGGGACAAACGCTCAGCCCAGTGGAGTTCAAGAAACAGCTCAAGGACGCCTTTGCTGAAGCCAAGAAAGAGCGCGAGATTTGGACAGACGATGTGATTGACAAGATCACTGCATTTGGACCGCGCAACAGAGGGCCAAACATGCTGATCGACACCACCAGCGCTGGCATCTGTGGCAAAGCGTAAGACACCTTCAGTATAACACTTGATCTGACTAACAGAGTTCTAGTCTTGTCGATACTACTGATACTGACGATACGTCAGAGCGTGCGTCCACTGCGCGCTCCTTCGCCTCAACCATCATCTACGCCTTCCAGCTCGCCACTGCACAGGGTCCCTGCTGCGCCGAGCCTGTTCAAGGCCTCGCCGTCTTCCTGCAGGACGTGACCCTCGACGAGTCCACAGCCGAGACCGACCACCATCGGCTTACGGGCGAAGTCATCAAAGCCGTGCGCTCGGGCATCCACGCCGGCTTCCTCGACTGGTCCCCACGCATGCTCCTCGCCATGTACTCGTGCGAAATTCAAGCTTCAACCGACGTGCTCGGGCGGGTATACGCCGTACTAACCCGACGCCGCGGCACCATCCTCTCGGAAACCATGTCCACATCCGCCGCCTCAACAACCGGCAACCAGACCTTCACCATCAGCGCACTCCTTCCCGTCGCCGAATCCTTCGGCTTCTCCGACGAGATCCGCAAGCGCTCCTCCGGCTCCGCATCCCCGCAGCTGCGCTTCGCCGGCTTCGAAATGCTCGACGAAGACCCCTTTTGGGTACCCTTCACCGAGGACGAACTCGAGGATCTGGGTGAGCTTGCGGACCGCGAGAATGTCGCCAAGCGCTATGTGGATCGCGTGAGAAGGAGGAAGGGGCTGCTTGTCAAGGAGGTCAAGGTCGAGGCTGAAAAGCAGAAGACGCTTAAGCGGTGAAGGTGGACTGGTGGCGCGTTTTGGGTGCCTGGGTGGAAAGAGAAGGGGAGGGTGGAGTGGTGGGATGGTGGGGTGGAATAGATACGAAAAGATGCTAAGACGTGCGTGTGGATATAAATCTTCAGAGTATATCGTTTTCTCTTTTTCGTTTGCTGGATTTCTTTGTAAGAAAGAAGAAAATACTAGACACCATACTACTAGCGTAAACCAAGACTAACTCAATGTTAGGCTATATATCCCGTGCAGTATATATCCCGCGCAGGTGCAAAAAAAGCGGCACTTACAAAAGTTGCCCTCTTACACACAAATTATCGTTTCTAATACAATATGTTTTTTATTTCTAAATACGTAGACTTGAAGCTCTATATTTGCTTTATAAATCTGTCTTTTAATTCATAATATTGTATGGTTGTTGAGTTATAAAATTAGAAGAAATTAAGGTGCTGGTGATTCTCTAGTTCAGAGTGTTTGGGAGTGCTGCTTCTTTTTTACAGTTATGTAATTCCCATCTTGTCTAGCTAGGACTTGGCAGATCATGTGCATGTAAGAAAAGGTAACCAACAGACACTCTGATACCACCTACCCTGCCATGACCCCAACCTCCTTCTCAAATTCCCCCACCGATATCCTAATCGCGGTCTTCACACAGCTCAAGCGAGCAAGTGAAACCACCCACGATCTCGCATCATGTGCCCTGGTAAATCGCTATTGGCACGACGCCACAACGCCTTTGCTCTACGGAAACGTCGCACTCACACACGACAACTTGATTCGGTTCAGCGAGCGCTTGGAAGTGTCAAAACAGAGCCCGCATGTCCGTTCCATCACCATCTTGCACGGCCAATACCAAGATATTGAGGCGACTGCACGACTTGTGCCTTTACTACCTCGGTTGAAGAATCTCCGTTCCTTTTCCCTCTGCTTTGGCGACCGATACCATGAGCCCACCTCCCAGACGCCTCTGGTGCGACTCGTGGATGCTCTGCCGATCTCCTGCACAAATCTAGAACTCGACACGCAGGGCTTCGATGTCCGTGAAGGAGAAAGAGGAGAAACGCACCTCTGCGCCTCCCTCCGCAAGGTTCTCCCCAGGATGCAGCACGTGCGTCTGCGTCTGCGTACATGCGAGACACTATTCACCGACCCCTCGACCCCGGATCTCCCAATCCGCCTCCCAAGCATGAAAACATTCATCTACAGCTGCGCGCGCCGGCCTGGCACCCCCCTCGCCACATGCCGATGCCCAGACAACCGCTCCATCACGCACGATAACCCAGATCTCCTCTGGTACAGCGTGACCGCCAGCCTGGAGCACCTCGTCTCAATCCCGGGCGCTGTACCCAAAGAAGCGAAGATCCTCGCCTTTATGACCACAGACCGCACCGATAACGATTACTCCTTCTGGCAAGCGTATATCCGCGCGGATATGCAATCCCGCTCCAGCATAGCCCTCCCGCACCGCCTAGTGTGGATGGAGTCTTCGATCCGCGGCTCGTACTTGATCCGCCTCCCCTCGGGTGCGGAGATGATGGCAACACCCGCTACCATCGAAACCCTCGCTGAAGGCCACCTCTGGCGCGACATCATCGGCGGCGCGAGATTACCTGCCGCGGTGCTTGCGGATGAGGCAGCCGGGCGAGCAAGTTTTGCTGCGGGATGTGTAGAGCGGGGATTGCCGCTGCTGAAGACGAGTGATGAGTGGAGGGGGGAGAATCCGGGGAAGGGGGCGAGTCATTGGGTTAGTGAGCGGGTGGCGGGGGAAAAGTTGGTGTTTGCGGAGGAGAGGTCGGGGGTGGGGTATTTGGAATTGGGGATGGTGAGGGAGATCACGCCAGCAGGGTGGCAGAGGGGTGGGGTTGGGGATGTGTTGGAGAGGGCTGCGGGATGATGGATGGTGATTTTGAGATGTTGCTTTTGACTTCTAAGGCACAGCAGTGATACATGCATACGTCTTACTCTAAAGCAATTGAAGCGTGGGAGCCCACTTAGAAGCACAGATCCTGCTATTCCACATCTGTACTGCGCAAGATCCGAGACCAGCTACATCCCATCCCGCCTTCCCTCACAAACAAGCTCGTCTTGTAAGTCGTCGCCATGACTGACTGAGTCTATCGTTGCGACACCCGTCTGCATCGGCACCGGCGTAGGTGTTGGCGTTGATGAGTATACGGGCGTGGTTGGGGGTGTATGAATGTAAGATTGGGTGTAACTCCAGCATCTACGCAGCACCACTCATCTGTCGATAAAGCGGTGATTGTTGTCTACAACAAGGAGTAGCTCGTCTTGTGGTACACGGCAGGATCGCGATTGAGCGCATAGTACATACACTGAAGCGGGTGCTTTTTGCTTTTATCAGTAGTTGGGCTGGTGCTGGCGGTATGTACGTCTTTGGTTCTAGATTGTGAATGCTGCTCTTTTCTTCTGTGTCTATCTGCACTAAGGATTCATGGTGCTGGAATTATAAATTGTGGCTGGAGCTTGCTAGTTTGTAGACGGCTCTGCTGTGGAGGAGAAAGGGCGGAGGCTGAGTTACCTGCCAAAAAAGGCGTAGTGTGTTGTACTGAATTATTCGAAAGGGGTGGACGTTCGATGAAAGAGTTAGAGACAGAAGTCCTGCATCGAACTACTGGTATCGGGTACACAGTTTAACAGCGTATGGGATACCAAACCGTTCAGTGTACTGTAAATTGACTGTATTTCTCAAAGTACCCTTGCATCCCACGTTGTCACGTTTCACACGAAAACGGGGTGTTTGGTGACGAGGCTTGTACAAATAGCGCCCGAGTCTTGAGTGCTGGGCTTTGATGGCGTTGGTTGGGTAAGCTGCATGGTGGAGAGTGTAGCGGGTCTCAAAGTTGAGTATACTTGAAGCGATTGATACGAAGACTATGTCTCTTGAGTGAGAGGTTTATGGCTTGAACAATAGTAGCTACTGTGCCAGACCCATTGGTTGTACGTGGGGGTTCCAAGATGGCTTTCCCGCGCCATGATCTTTTACTGTAATATGCAAGTATGTGGCTGTTGCTACTCTTATACATGCGTTTCTACTATACTTGTTCGTCCCGATGAACTTCTAATTTGGCAAGATAGGCGGCTTCGGCTGTGAATGAAGTGAAGGCTTGATAGGCGTTCGTAACACTAGCAATGGAGCTTTATGTTGAAAACGATGTACAGTCCACGGATCATCTCCTCGGTCAATGATTATGATTCGCGTCTACTTGATCATAGAGATATCTGTGAGCCCAGAACTAGTTGCTCATCTTCATTTAGACATCATAATCAAATCCTAGTTGCGAACATGACTTGTCCGCTGTAACTAAAGTTGACCGTACTTGAAGATGCTTGCGGTGTGAATGCAGTAGTGTTAGCATCGTTGTATACTACCTTTTCGTAGCGTTAGCATAGTTCTAGTCTGACAACCCACAGCATTAACGACCCTAATTACATGCCGAAGTATCCGAGATTATTGTGGGTGGCCGTCAGCGGGGCCTGATCGGCAGATCCACCACGCTATATAAGGGTGTCATTTCGGCCCTACGAGATCGCGCCATGTAGCGTGGCACCGTGGTAGAAGTTCGGCTTCTTGAGGCACAAGCCAAATTGTATGTATAACGGTGAGATTGGGTCGTCAATTCGTGGACGCTGGAAAAGAGCTAGTCGAACGTCAAAACGAAGTCGCGAGATGACGTCTGTGGTGAGATGCTGGCAAAGTCGCTGCTCATGAGGATTTCACCCCTTGAAGTACGACGCTTCGACGAATTCTTGTTGGATTCACGAGGTCAAGCTTTACAAGCCTTCTAGCATAGCAGATAAGCTTTCACCGGTAGTGGGTCTCCCTCCGCCCCGGGGGCACTCGGCAAGCAACTCAAGTGCCGGGTAGCGGACTGTACCCATATAGCGCGTGGGTCCAATAGTCCCCTCTCGTACACAGTAAATTTATTCTATTGTTTGTCTCGTACATTTCTCTAACCCCTTGGTAGTGTGGTGGGTGTGTTCGGGAATAATGGTCATCAACATCGTGACCGGCACTTTCTGATAGGGAACTAGCGTTCTTTTCGTATTTCCAGCGTCAGATCATATCGCGACATGTAAGTAGATCTTTTTTCGAGCAGGGTATTATGTGGGTCATGGCCCCGGAGGTCGAGTATATAGGTCCATTGTCGCTGAGCATGATGGCATTCAGTCACGGCACTCAGGACGTTCACCCCACTTTCGTTCACTCATTCCGTCCCAGAACATCCCATTTATCTTTCCTGTCCTTATTTTTTCTTTCTTTAATATGCATCTGCTACTTGCCTCTGCTGCATTTGCTACTTCTTGTAGTGCCTTGACTCTTCCTTGGAGCTCACGAGCAACCGTCTCAAGCTCGCTTCCGCCACTTCCTCTCGAACACTTCAATACCCCCAAATATGCGCGGCCACTATCGCTTGATGAGGCCTTATCCGGCGTAAATGCCTCCGTCACCACTATTCTGGATCTTCAAGACGCCAAGAACAAGTTTCCTCCGCTTGTGATACCCACCAACCTAAGGTTGCCAGGCTCTGCGCATGATCTGGCTGAAGCTCTGGAAGGCTTTCAGAAGAGACAGTCCACCTGCTCCAAGGTTCGCGTCCGTACCGAATGGGACAATTATTCAGACAACGATCGACAAGCGTACATCGATTCTATAAAATGCCTGATGAACAAGCCTCCGTCAGGACAATTTAGTGTATCCCGAAGCCGCTACGATGACCTCGTTGGACTTCACCAGACACTCACTCCCAATGTTCATGGCAATGCCAAGTTCCTTCTATGGCATAGATACTATGTGTGGACCTTTGAGCAGCTTCTCCGGGACGAGTGTGGCTTTGATCGCGAGCTCCCATGGTTTGATGAGACACGATATGCTGGTCGGTTCGCGGAATCATCAGTTTTCAGCCCTCAGTGGTATGGAAGCGTCAACATCGGTGGCCAGTGTGTCACAGATGGCGTGAGTACATAAGAACTTCGAGTTGATCGGCCGACTGACAAAATCACAGCAATTTGCCAATCTTGCTATCTACTATGGACCAGGTACCAGTAACACGCCGCATTGCTTAGCACGGAACAACGATGATTCTCAGACAATAAACACTGGCAATGCAATCGTCGACGCGTGCAACAGCCGCAGTACCTACGCTGATATGGCTGCGTGCGCTGAAGGCGGTGCGCATGCCTGGGGTCACAACGGTATTGGAGCCGTCATGAAGGACGTGTATGCATCTCCAGCCGACCCAGTCTTCTTCCTGGTATGTAAGCGCCTCAACTGTCAAGAATCCGCTAATCAGACAACAGCACCATGGTTTTATCGATCGCAACTTCCGCATCTGGCAGAACAACGGAGGCAGACAGCGTGTGACTACCGTCGGGGGTACTGACTCCGCTGGACGTCCCCTTACGCTTGATACCAACGTCAATGTGTACGACTTCCGCCCTGATGTGCGCGTCGGAGACATCCTTGACACAACAGGGCCGGCGCTGTGCTACAAGTACAACTACTAGCTACATAATACCCACAGACTCAATGTATGGATGCAGTCCTCCATCGAGAGGAAGTCTTGCAACTTGGCCACGTTGAGGATCGATGTTTTTACGACATGGCCCTACGTTGTATAGCTTCCTCTGGCCACCCGTGGGTGTGCAATTCATTTTGTTTGACGCCATTTATTTTCTTTCGCATCAAACAAAAAGCGATGATTCATGCTTTTCTTTAGCGATATGGCAGTGTGTAATATCAGGTTTTGGTGGATTTCTGCCTTTCACACTATTGTAGCAATTTGTGACATAACCCAAGTTGGCGATGTGCACCCCTGTGGTTCGCCCGGCCTCTAGTACGGCTCTAGCGTAAAACCTGACATCGCAGCTAGAGTGAATATCGCAATATCGCAATAGTCTACTGATGTTGTCAAGCGATTGTTCGAATTGGCAGTCCCATGATAATGGGAATGCTGCGCGGACATATACTGCATACACGATGGTGAAGGAGGCATGTATAGAGACACCTCCTATGGTAACGCTACTACTAGAAGATGTTAGCATTCGACACGATAACGGCGTTCGACTTTGCATACGAAATTGAAGTTGACATTGCATCCGACTTTGCTGCATTCTGCATGCAAGAGATAACAGCACCGCGGACAACTAGAGCCGAATATATGGCGTGACGTCAGTACTCAGACTGCAGCTTCACGTCATGACTTTCCCGCGTTGTTTTTGTATAAAGACGACTACAAACGCATTAAACCTAGGAAATAACCATCAAATCATCCTGCAAAACTTCGCTCAGCAAAGTAACGCCGAGCCCTTCAACAGTAATTCGAATAATCACCCAACAGCCACCATCATGCAGAACGAACAAGGCCAGGGCGTCTCGCACGCCAAAGACTCAAAGCTCCCCCAGAAGGTTCAAGAAAAGGTATGTTGCACTTCCATGTGTTTCTAGCTGGCAGTTCAATTAAATCATTCATCCTAGGTTCCCGCGAGTGTTGAGCACAAAGTCCCAGATGCAGCTCATGACACAAACAGCAACAAAGATACCGGCAAGGTGTCGCATGCTACTGGCGACTCCAAGGTGCCGCAATTCTTGCAGGAAGGCCTGCCCGCCAAGGTAGAGAAGGCTGTGCCCAATGCTATACATGACACTCGCGGTGCGGACATCTAGGCCTAGTGTGTGACCTATAAGGTAGCAACTTAATCTACCTAAGCCTTAAACCTTATAAATTCTTCAAAATCTTTTATGAATTGCTTTCTTCTTGTCAGGTTGACTTGTGATGTGTGAAATTTGTCTCGCTTTTCTTTTGGTAGTGATTCAAAGGCGATGACATCTTGCGTAGCACGACCTCATGATTAAACTATTCCTAGTTATGGCAAGTAATTGCTCAATTTCTCTATTCCAAAACCAGGTGTTCTCGCATACTCGGACAACTCCTAAAAAGTTCTCAAAGTGGAAGTGTCAATTCCTGGAGCGTGATATACGTACTCCAGCCGAAACGCCTCGGGCGCGCCCTTGACGAAATTCCTCAACGCACAGTGCATTCACCAAGAACAGATTTAGGGGTGTCAAAGCAAAAAGTAGTTCTACACAAATCTACCACATGCCACACTATCCTTGACGATGAATTCGATCTTGTGTGCCATCAAGCTATCACACAGGGCTAAGGTGGCTCTACGGTGACAAACAAAGTGCTGTACGTGCATTATAATCAAGAGCATAAAGTGCTTGAGATGGCTGTATGCCTTTACCCCACTCAAAGCACATTCACAGCGGTGTTGTTGCTAGAGTGGTTCAATTGATACTAGCGCTCTATGCGGCAGTGGTTAAAAGTGCGTACCCGATACCAGATGGTTGTACCCTTAGATTTGCTCTTATCGTTCCTGGCAGAGTCGGCAATTCGAGAAAACAATGGGTCTGTAGCACACCCCTCTTGCAACATACCAACAAGCTCGAATGGCGACCTCGGATAATCCACAGGTCGAGTCGCTAATAACCATTGTTATCACTCCGCCACGCGGCGGACTTGATCTGATACGCCGGAAAAGAATACTATGCGAGCCCCAATGCACGCCACACCCACACTTTCGATACCAAATCTCAAGGCTAACAATACGTTTGTGTTCGTGATTTCTACATGACGCGTAAGTGAAAGACTGCATGGCTCGTCGCAGATAAGTCTTGTCAAAACAGCCTGGGACTAAGAGCCACTAAATCAAACCTCAATTTGCGATGTGAAAGATTCGGCGAATTTGAGGTGCAGACGGAAGAGATGAAGGAGTGATCAGAGATTGGGACTCTTAACGGGATTCCCTACGACTGGCTGATGAATCTAGAAAACAACCAGTAGAACAACAGCAAGCGTCACGCGATGCTCCTGAAGTCTGGCTGGTCAACAGACACGGGAAGTAGCTGTGTGCATTTGTGACCACGTGTGACGCGGGGTAGTTTTGCGCTAGCGACCAGTCGACGTCCCGAGGTTATGGTTCTGGTAGATCGCGGGGAATAGTGGACGGTGCCTACGGAGCAAGGCCTTATCCAGGCTAAGGACATTGCTCAACTGCCATCACTGTCGAGTAAATGGTGCCTGGAACACTCGATATGCAAGCCACGGCTCATACTAACGCATCTACCCCGCGAATAAATCCCACTAGAGTTCGGATAGTCAGTTAGTGACTCGTGATGGTGGCTGGACGTTTCGCTGTTGAGGTTGACCGCGCGAAGCCAAGCCATAAAGTCCACTTAAGCTCCCCAAACAGATTTTTAAGTCGATCAAGCTTTACTCTGTTCTCTTGGCCCCAGAGCCCCATCTCTTTTTCTTGTACTGTTGGGTTCTCCCTTCTCGAGTACAGACAATGGCGGGAAGCAGTAACAGCTCCGGTAAATCCCACCCTGACGCTGTGTCGTAGATCACTGACCGGTTCGGTTTGTAGAGAATTCGGACCCTCCACCAGGGTCGAAGCCAATGACAGAACATATCGAGCAAGTCCACACCAACGAGCGGGTTCCTGGCCATACGAATTACTACGAAAAGGACGGTCTGAGAACTTCTGGCGACGGTGTCGATCATGAGCATGAGCCACCAATGACTACTAAGCGCATCATGAGCCTGATTGCAATGGCATTTCGTAAGCTTTCCGCATCGTAGAGCGTATCCTTATGGTTTAGACTAATGATCATGCAGTTTGGACTGGAAGTCAAATCCCGGTCTACCTCTTCGGCGGCGTCCCTCCATACATCTATCGCGACATCGGAGGCACTGACAGATGGATCTGGTTCGTCCTGGCCAACCTTCTGTCTCTGGCTGCGGTTTGTCCTTTCGTAGGATCAATCTCTGATATCGTCGGTCGCCGGTGGGTGGCCATGATCGGGGCGTGTTTCCTCATCCTAGGCATGATAATCTGCTCTACGGCCCAGTCCATGAACATCTTCATCGGCGGAATGGTCTTCTCCGGCATTGGAGCGGGAATCAACGAACTGACAGCACTGGCTGTAACGTCTGAGCTCGCGCCTACGAGTCAGCGCGGCAAATACGTTGCGATACTGGTGTTTACCATCATTCCATTCTGCCCATCGGTACTTTGGGCTCAATTAATCGCCTCGCATTCCAGCTGGCGCTGGATTGGTTTGTGGTGCGGCCTGTGGGCGTTCATCGGTCTTGTACTGACAGCGATCTTCTATCATCCACCTCCTCGGGTCAACAGCCAGGGAATGAGCCGAAGAGAGACTCTGGCACAGATCGACTACATTGGGGGCCTTCTCTCTGTTAGCGGGATGCTCTTGTTCATGATGGGCATGCAATGGGGAGGATACCAGTATCCTTGGTCCAGCGCCCACGTCCTTGCACCACTGATACTAGGCATTGTCTTGATTGTAGCCTTCGTGGTCTGGGAAGGTTACGGAGCGAAACACCCCATGTTTCCGAAGAGGTTACGCCAGGAGCCTCGCATACTGGGCTTGACACTGGTCATTACATTCATTTCAGGAGCCAACTTCTTCAGCATATTGATGTTCTGGCCCACGCAGGCTTTTAACGTCTACGGACACGACCCCGTCGGTGTGGGCATTCGGGGAATTCCAGTCGGTTTCTCTATCCTAGCCGGAGCGTGTATCGTCCTGTGGCTGCTTTCGCTACTTCGTGGTCACAACAAGGAACTTTTGATAGTCTCCTCGATACTTATGACAGCAGGGTGTGGTTCGCTCGCCATCGGTAGGGTCGACAATCTGTATCAACTCTGGGGTCTCTTAGTCCTCGCTGGACTTGGAATCGGTGGAATTGTCGTCCCAGCATCAATCATTTGTAAGTGAAATCTCGCTCCTCCTCTTTCCGATTGGCCTCTGATCATGACAGCCACCATCATATGTCCAGACGATCTCATCGCAACAGTGGCAGCCCTGACTCTCGCCATCCGCGTTATCGGCGGCTCAATTGGATACTGTGTATACTACAACGTCTTTATCTGTACGTCGTCATAGTGCCCGATACCACACCTATCTCTCCATGGATTAAACAATCACTGACCTTTTTTTTTAGCCAAATTTGTCCCAGCAGCCACCTACTACATTGGCGGCGTTATGGAGACCAAGCTCAATATCACTTCCGCTGAGGTTATTGGCGAAGCCATCGTGATCACGGGCGCCTCACTGCTTCCACTGTTGGAGGAGCTTCCAGGTATCAAAGGTGTACCAGGAGCGTATGAGATGGTAGTGTATGCAGGCCAGCTCGCTTACGCGGAGTCGTACAAGTATGTGTACTACGTAAGTATCGCTTTTGGAGGCGTGAGCATCGTAGCCGCGTGCTTCCTGGGGGACATCTCCAAGTACATGGACGACCACGTTGCAGTGGTTTATTGAGCAAATCGAGGCTCTGATAGGTATTGAGAGGCGCGTATCCTATAGCATCGTTTGGAATGGATAGCCGTGGATAGCAACGTCAGCAGATAGCTTTAGTAAATGCTACCATTACGAACTCGTTCCGTACGATGCGACGTTGTAGATGAAGATGGAACAAGTGTTCGAGCAAGATATGTTAGTGCAGTGATGATACGCTGCTTGCGCTTGCGCAAAGATCGAGCGCCGCCCAATCTATCCGCAATGGCCCACAACTGGTGGCAGTATGTCTTCAGGCAAGCTGTTCCATTTTGTGCAGACAGCGCACGCAGCGTAAGGCGTTCCTACACAATTCTACCTAGGTGCGTGCGTTGAACTGGTAAACATTGAACGCGCGTCCACCACGGGCATCCTCACGGGGCGGCTAATTTTCGGCTCGGGAAACTGCCGAGAAGCTGTTGACCCCGGCCTGCGCTACCGTACCCCACAGCTCGGTGCATCATACATCCTTTGGCGATTCCAGCCGGTGCCAATTGCGCCGCAACTTGACCAGTCGGCAAAGAAGCTTTTTACAAGCCTTCAGCCTAAATGGACGGATCTCTGCATACGATTCGATGCTTCTCCCGTGGACCATACCGCACATTTCTTCGGGCCGTCCAGTGACGTCGCTCTCCTGGCGTGTTGTGGCCGAGACTGACACAGCATAAGACGTCGTGCTCCATGGACGTGAAAGGAGACTGAGGTCAAGACCCCCATTCTTGCCCATCGCTATGCTGTCTTCCCTCACTATTGTATCTTTATTGCTCGCATGTGTATCAGCAGAGAACGGCTCACAAGGATGGCTGCGATATGCTCCCGTCGCAAATGTCTACAATTCTCTTTCCATTCCCTCGGCAATCATAGCTCTGAACTCCACAACTGTCAGCCCGGTATACACAGCTGGGCAAGAGCTACGGAGGGGTATCAAAGGCGTTCTTGCAAAAGAGCTTGATACAAGCGCCACCAACTGCCCAAACTCTTCAGCAATCATCGTTGGCACTGTCGACGCGTATGCCGCTGCATGCGGTGGGGACCTTACGGGTACGGAAGCCTTGGAAGATGACGGCTTCTTACTAAGTACAACGTTCAATAAGGTCGTCATCTTGGGTCGCAGCGAACGGGGGGCCCTCTATGGTGCTTTCGAGTACCTTTCGCAGATAGCTCAGAACAACGTCACGGTCGGCTCACACATATTCAATCCCCAAGCTCCAATCCGATGGACCAATGAATGGGACAATATGGACGGAAGCATCGAACGTGGCTACGGGGGCGCATCGAACTTCTTCCAAGACGGTTATGTCGTCGAAAACGTGACTCGAGTCACTGAATATGCCCGCTTGTTGGCTTCCGTCGGCATCAACGGTGTCGTTGTTAACAACGTAAACGCCAATTCCACGCTCCTCAACGACCGCAATGTCGAGGGTCTGGGTAGATTGGCCGATGCAATGCGACCGTACGGTGTACAAATCGGCATCTCGCTAAACTTTGCTTCACCAAACGCGACTCTTGGGACCTTTGACCCCTTGGATCCGAGAGTGGATGCATGGTGGGTGAACATAACTAACGAAGTCTACAAAAAGGTCCCTGACATGGCAGGCTATCTTGTAAAGGCGAACAGCGAAGGTCAGCCCGGACCAATAACATACAATCGAACGCTTGCGGATGGCGCCAATATGTTTGCTCGGGCAGTGGAACCTCACGGCGGCATCGTCATGTTCCGCGCATTTGTGTACGACAACCATATCAGCTATGCAAACTGGACCTCCGATCGAGCGAATGCGCAGCTGGAGTTCTTTCAGCACCTGGACGGGAAGTTTGACGACAATGTTGTCGTGCAGATCAAGCTAGGTCCGATTGATTTCCAGGTTAGAGAACCGGCTTCGCCTCTGTTTGCAGCCCTGCACAACACGAGCACAGCTATAGAGCTTCAGGTTACACCAGAGTATCTGGGTCAGAACTGCCACTTTGTATATCTGGCGCCGCTCTGGAAAGAGACTCTCGAGTTTGATATGCGGGCTGAAAATCGTTCGTCGAAAGTCAAGGATATTGTTTCTGGTGAACGCTTCAAGCGACGTCTAGGTGGGTATGCTGGTGTGCCAGGTGCTGGGACCAATACAACTTGGCTTGGCAGTCATATGGCTATGTCTGTCAGTATAACGGTTTCCGCCTGTGATCTCCAATGCTTCGCTAATGACTACAGAACCTATATGCGTACGGAAGACTAGCGTGGGATGCATCTCGGAGTTCTGAGGACATTCTGCAAGACTGGATCCGCTTGACGTTCGGATCCGACGGAGAAGTTTTAGACACCATCACAGATATCGCGATGAAATCATGGCCTGCCTACGAGAACTACAGTGGTAACCTGGGTGTTCAGACTCTGACCGACATCCTCTATACTCATTTCGGACCCAATCCTGCTTCACAGGACAACAATGGCTGGGGTCAGTGGCTGCGTGCCGGTAATGTCACCATCGGCATGGACCGAACTATTGAGAACGGTACAGGCAACGCAGGAAACTATCCTCCCGAGATCGCGGAAATCTATAACGACATCGATAAAACCCCCGACAACTTGCTTCTTTGGTTCCACCATGTGCCCTATACACAGCAGCTGAAGTCCAACAAGACAGTCATTCAGCACTTCTACGATGCGCACTACGAGGGAGCCGCTAGTGCCCAGACGTTTGCCAGACAATGGGAGTCTCTGCAGGGGAAGATTGACGATGAACGTTTCGAGCACCAACTTTTCCGACAAACGTACCAAGCAGGCCACTCACTGGTCTGGCGTGACTCGATTACTCAATACTTCTACAACCTGTCAAACATCCCAGATACTACCAATCGTGTTGGCAACCATCCATATAGGATTGAAGCTGAAAACATGGTGCTCGAAAATTACAAAACATATGTTGTCAACCCTTTCCATACTGCCTCTGGGTTCACTGCAATCGTCACGACGTCGAACACCACCGCAGGAACCGCGACAACGGAGGTTCCATTCAACTCAGGAACATACGACGTTGCTGTGAATTACTATGACCTGTTCAATGGCACATCAAAGTATCAGCTCGACATCGGCAATCGGACAATTGGTGCGTGGATGGGCGACAATGAAAAAAGGTTAGGCCATGAACCCTCGCGATACCTTGACGGCCACACAGCGACACGCATAACGTTCAGGGGCATCAATGTTGTGAAAGGCGATGTGGTACGCATTACCGGTCAACCAGATGGTATTGAACCGGCTCCGATCGACTATATATCGTTCCTGCCGCCGGGTGTCGTTGACTAGGAGCATTGACGAAGGAGAAAGGCGGATCCCAACAAGTTCGAAAGGCCACGCGGTTCCCGATGCAGTGAGGCGATTATCACAGGAATGATATGGGATGATCTCAGACTGTGTATGATGTTAGTGCAGGCGACGCGTCGAAGCAGGTGAAGCGTCATTCTGTGCGTTACGTTTGCAGAAAACAACTTGTGATCAGGTTTATAACCTCTGCAATGATGTGCGTCCCCTCCCCAAATCCGGGACGTCGATTCGTTAACGCAGACTATGAGCGCGGGCAGATAGTTAGTTGGCTAGTTTCTTGTGGTTGTTGCGTTTTGCCCTGCATGCTGTCACCTAATCTGTCACGTTCACTGTCAAATAGCTAGGTAATCAGATTCTTTCGCTTGTCTGTGACACATTTATGATCGTTGGTTTCCAAATCCAGGGAGGGTGAGCGCATTATTGCAGTTCCCAACAGACACCCCACAATCTGAAGCTGCAGCAATAGGGGACTTTGCGATTGGTGGGAACTCATGACCACGCTCTTGTACGACCGACAGCCTATTAACGGTAGTAGGAAAGAACTAATCGGATTTTGCTCCTCATCCATTTGGTCTTCTACATGCGTTCGTCGAATAGAGGCCAAGATATTTGAGTCGTGGTGATGGAGGAGTCCTCGTCGCGACTGTCTGGAAGCAAATTGTTTACATCTCTTGGAGTCACGACGTACTCTATATTCGTTACCAGGATAAAGACATTGCAGTTGGCTCTTTCCCGGCATTCGATCCACGGAATAGTCGTTGAAGAGGAGGTCCTTCAGCAACTGTGTGACCAGATATTGGCAGATAGCAGGAAATAGAAGGTTTGGTCATGCGTCACTCGCACCACTGTGATCAAAGAATTGCTGTGCTCTTTGTCGCGCGCATGCGTCAACGAAGTCAGCCTTTTTGCTTCGTATCGCAATTGACTCTGATGAGTGGAAGATCAAGTTGTTGGTTTGACGGCGAAGGGGCCTGTCATGATGGTCCGTGACACGCTAGAAACAGCTCAGCTTGTACCTTCCCTTCCGCACTCATCATCAAACGTTCATCTTCGAGCCAGCTGTCGGCCACTTCACTGCAAAGCTCGCCATGTAATGCTGCGCTGACGCGCTAGATTACTCGATGGAAAGACCCCAGGATCTTCTAGTCGAGAAGGTGCAGGATCTGAGCGACCTTGAGCTTGCGGTCCTCGTTTGCCTAGTTGCTGAGCAGCACTGTATCGTTCAGACCGAAGAGCAATTGCTCGACGACATTGAGCAAGAGTTGAAGCTGGTCAGTCGCAAATGTCCCCGAGCTTAATGAAACTAACGCAACAAGATTGCGACCAACATCTTCGGTCTCACGTGGGCGGTGCTCGAATGCGACAGCCAAACCACACTTGATGGTTTCGGCCACGGCATCCTTGTACAGGATGAGTCCGAGGACTATTTTAGTAGCAAGGGTGAAGTAAGCAATGTAAAGGTAAGTACGACTGAAACCATAATAGTGTCCAAGGCTGACCCTTGTCATAGTTTTCATCATTGTCTGGATCACCGAAGAGACCTGATCGTCGCATCTCAAAGACGCCCAGTGCTTTCACACAACTCGATAGCGGAAGGATCGCAAACGTTGTCATTGCAAAGAATCTGGATCAAGCAAGCTCTCAAGTTCAGGTCCAGGCTCTTGAGGTACTGCACAGGATCATCATTGTGGCACGATTCCAGCTGACATGGTCGCAGCTCATAAGAGGCAAGCGAAACTTCACCAGGACTGCTGTTCATGCTGCGCCTAGACCTTTCCTGTTCATCGCATTGAACAAGTCGAATGCGCCCCATTTGGCGATGCACCTAGTATGAGATTTCTCATGTCAAAGCAGCTGTGCAACAATTGACAAAAGTACAGAATGATCAGTTTTTCATCTCACACCAGCATTACTTCGAGGATGGCTTCCCGAACATCGGGGAACAGCAAGAAAAGGAGCGTGTTCTTGGAGATGATCAGTCAGCTTCTTCTGTCATCCACACATCTTCCCTTGTTCTTGCAAAGCGCACTGCGCAGGCAGCCTTATTCTCGACCGAGGTATGTGTTCATCTGTGTAGAGCTTATAACTTGTACACTCAATACCAACAGGACCTTACAACCTTCGCTACTCGCATGGCAGACGTCAAAATTAGCTCTGACGTTCGTGCCTACTTGCACAACATCGTCGTTTTCATGAGACTCCATCGAGCTGTCGCCGGTGGCATATCTGCAATGGCTACAAGGCACTTCAATACCCTAGCATAGTAAGTGAAACCTGCTTGGTCTGACTGTGGTGGCTGACTAAACAGCGCTCTTGCACCTCTTCATGGTCTCGATTACATCTCGCCATCGATGGTGGCCCTTGCTGCTCGGAAGATTTACCCGCACCGCATCGTCATCACTACTCCAGAGAACGAACGTAGTTTGCAGTGGGGCAGCTCCCTGAATGCTGTGAAGGCCGTTCTGGATGGTGTGACTGCTGATGATGTCGTGGAAGAAGTGCTGCAGTCCGTCGAGGTCCCACTCTGATTTCGTGTACTTGTGCGAAATTATCTTACAGGGCTCTCTGGTTGCAATCGTTCGTCCAAGGGTTCAGTGAGTATGACATGGTGGCCGCAGATCAGCGACAGGCGGGGCAGGCACGACGATGCCCCGCGCCAGGAACGCCTAGGGTCGCGCCTGTGCTTGGTTGGACCTGGACTTTGCGCACACAACGCAGTATCGTAAACCTCAACATCACCCTCGAGGTTCTTCGAGTGCTCTCGATTCTCTATAGCCCGCGTAGTTATGACAAAAGACGACTTCGATCCGAATGCGCTTGCCGCTACCGACTCCGCTGCGGTGTTTGTGAACGAGGTATTTGGCAACAACGTCATAACGACGCGTCCTAGGCTAACTTCCACTCTGAGAACGCAATAGGCGAACAAGACACCAAGAGATCCAATAG
The DNA here is from genome assembly GCA_004335185.1 of Phoma sp. RAV-16-625. Taxonomy (NCBI): domain Eukaryota; kingdom Fungi; phylum Ascomycota; class Dothideomycetes; order Pleosporales; family Didymellaceae; genus Phoma; species Phoma sp. RAV-16-625. Next base: position 78,106 of record SAUA01000139.1, read on the forward strand.
CGTAAATAGCCACGAGGATCCGCTTGAGGTACGCTTCCCTGCCCTTCCCACCCCTCAACGCCGGCCAACTGAGTGTTGCAGGTCATCTTCGAAGGCGGCAGCATACACCGACGCAAAGCCTCACTCGCGCCTCCTCTGCAGCAATCCGGTAAGATGAGCGCACGCCCCAGCAATCACCGCCGCGACACATCCTGCATAGTGCACGCGCTACTCGAGAAGCACGATGGCGTTCCCGCACAAAACCTTTCTGCCTCTTACGAGGGCCTCGCACAAGAGCGTCTTATGGACAAAGACCCACTCTCGCACGCCGAAGAGACGCAACACTCCCGGCTGTTGACCAAGAAGCAAATCTCAGACATGGCATTTGGGATCAGGGAGCTGTCCAAGAAACTGGCCCAGATCCGGCTGAAGCTGCACGTCAAGAACATCTTCATTTTGGGCAAGGCACACGACGAAGGCCTGATTAAGAACACGCGGGAGACTGCTGATTGGCTTCTGACGAAAGACTCTGGATACAATGTGTATGTTGAGCACACACTGGAGGACAACAAGATCTTTGACGTCAAAGGCTTACTCACGAAGAACCCGTCTTACGAGGGGAGACTGAGGTTCTGGACTGATGAGCTGTGCGAACAGAAGCCGCAGACGTTCGATATCGTGCTCGCAGTAAGTTCATTGATACGAATTGCACGATTGCCAGCTTACCGTACTAGCTTGGTGGCGATGGCACAGTGCTCTACTCATCATGGCTATTTCAGCGTATAGTGCCGCCGGTCCTAGCATTTTCCCTGGGATCACTAGGTTTCCTTACGAAATTCGACTACGATCTCTACCCACAGACCCTGTCCCGTGCTTTCGAGGAAGGAATAACTGTCAATCTTCGTCTACGCTTCGAAGCCACCGTCATGCGATCCCAAACCCGCGAAAATGAGGACCAGTCTGATCTGGTAGAACAGTTGATTGGAGAAGAGGCCGAGGATCATCACACACATCGGCCAGACGTAACATACAATATCCTGAATGAAGTGGTAGTAGATCGCGGTCCAAACCCAACTATGTCATCGATTGAGCTCTTCGGCGACGACGAGCACTTCACGACTGTGCAGGCTGATGGGATATGCGTCTCAACGCCTACTGGCTCGACAGCATACAATCTCGCTGCAGGAGGCTCTCTTTGCCACCCTGATAACCCTGTCATCTTAGTCACGGCTATCTGCGCCCATACCCTTTCCTTCAGGCCGATCATCCTGCCAGACACGATAGTACTGCGTTGTGGTGTTCCATACGATGCACGATCAAGCTCCTGGGCCAGTTTTGATGGAAGAGAAAGGGTCGAGTTGAAGCCGGGCGACTACGTGACAATCAGCGCAAGCAGATTTCCGTTTCCATGTGTACTGCCCACTGACAGGAGGAAAACGGACTGGATCAACAGCATCTCGCGGACGTTGCAATGGAATAGTCGAGACAAACCCAAAGCGTTCAAAGAGTGGAAAGATTAGATATCATAGAGCCAATAAAGTCATCTGGCCATGCAAGTCTACATCGAGTATTGTTCAGACAAGCTTGATGCGAAGTGAAAATTACTAAACAAGGAAGAAAAAATTTTCTCGGTCAAATCTAGTGGCCGTCCAGGATGGCCATGCGTATCATCCAACGTCTGCCCGACTCCGACACGTTCAAATCTACCGATATCCGCGTCGTCTCCGTTTTTTCGTTGAACGAGAAGGAAGTACACAGACTCAACTAATGCCATCTCCAAAGTAGAGCGGCAGATGACGATAGCAGTGCATTTGAACGTCTCCCCTTCTGGTACTTGATCAAAATACCCAGTTCCGATGAAGATGCCTGAACTGTCGAAGATGTCGAGGGCCATGCGCAGATAAGGGTCACTGTATGGCATGGACGTGAGGTGATGAAAAGCAGACCGAGGCTAAATATGAGTAACAAAGCATGTCTTGAGGCCGGTTTGATGTTGCCTAACCGTGAGGCTATTTTTCGCTTGTGGGGTAATTGCATGAACATTCAACACACTCACCATGATCAGGCACACGGACTTTGCATTTTGCTCGCGCTGGAGTGGTGCACATGACTACAATAACAAGCTATGAGGGCTGTTGAGCTAAGGACAATACTGCTTCCCTTGCTTCTGATCAATAATACCCATATCAATAAACGACTCATAATTCCAGTAATCGCTCTGCGTCCCTTCCCCAGCAACAGACACGTTGCCGAGAAATTTAGCAGTCCAGTACGCATTTCCCTGCGTGTATGTGTTGTATGCATACAGCCCTGTATTCAGGTTCTTCGCACGGTTAGCAAACTTGTTGTTTGCACTCGTCTGAATTGCCCATTCGCCCACAAATACAGGAAACTTTCCATCGCCCGCCAGTGTCTTCGCATCCGCACAGAGGAGACTGGTGACATTGCTGGAGTCACTGGGACGCCCAAAGTAGTAGTTGTGCACATCGAAAACGATGTTCGTGTTCTTGGAGAAGTTGCCAGACCAGAACGGCTCGCCCTTGAAACTGCCCTGCAGCATAACGGGGATCTTGCAGTTTACGGCCTCGGCGTGTGCAACGACAGCTTTGAAGTACTTAAGCACCCAGCTGGCGCCGGTGTCGGAGAGGGCAGCAGGCGTGCCGAATTTCGAAAAGTCCGGGTTGTCGGCTGGTTCGTTGATGGGGGCGAAGGAGTAGGATTGGGGTGAACCAGAAGATTGGATGAAGTTCAGGGCGGCGTCGACTACTTTGAGAGATAGATCGAGATTGGTCTGATTGTTGAACCAGTCCCATTTGCCGACGCGCTGTGTGAAGGTCAGTCGTCGTGGTAAATGAGATAATGGCGGTATTGGCCTACCTCGCCGATGTCTAAGCCGTTGACTCCACCAGGAAGCGAGTGCAAGTCCAGAACAACATGCATACCATACTTCTTGATGGCATAATCGGCAACTTGCTTGAAGTATTTCTGCTGGTTACCAGAATGATACCCAGCTCCTGGAATTTTGACCCAAGCAGCGTATGTGGTCGGAATGCGGATAAGATTCACTCCTCCAGACGCCAGCTTGTCGATGTCCTTAGATGTGATGTACGTTGCGTAACGTTCTTCGAATACAGAGTTGCATTGGTCGCCGAGCTTGACGCAACAACTCCATTCATCAACAGTACCTCTGCAGTGTTGATCCCACCAATAGGGGTCGATGAAGGCTTCCTGGGCAAGCCATCCTCCAAGGTTGACACCTTTGGCATGGAACTTCCTCCAGTTGACGTAATCGCCCTTCTGAGCGGTAGTTGGCGACGCCAGAACAGTGGAAGAGAGACCAAGAAGGAACGCACCAAGAGCTGATTGTGCAACCATGTTTGTGGTTTGGAGTTGCTGATCTTCTTGACTTCTGAGACACTGATATTGCTCAGTCTTATACTAATGATGTGCAAGCCACCGATAATTCCAATTGGCCAATGGCTTGGGATGAGCTAAAAGTATGGTCATTGTACATATTGCGGGGAGCAAGCATGGAGAAGAACGTGGACTCGATCCATCTAGGTAAAAATTGGCAATCAGCCCGCTCGCCATTCTAGGTAAATACGAATCTGGAATGGTCCTGGATAGTGGGTCCTCTTGATGTCTGCCGTGAGCAAGGATTTGATAACGCAATTGGTGGATCTGGGGTATTACCCCGGACTTCGGCTCCAGAATTGTATACCGGTACGAAGATTGTTCAGGTGTGGGGGCACGTGTCCATTCCATTGTGAGGGCGGGTGGAGATGGACGGTCACGACGGGTTGTGGAAACGGGATGATGGTGTTGTACGAGTCGTACATCCAACCCGAACACCCACCATCTAAACTCCTCCATACAACCAGGGTTAGTCAGATCGTTGTGAGAACAAATCTCTTCGCACCGCAGGTGTTTCGATGAATCATTATTTGACCCTGCCATACGGCCGGGCCTGATCTCATTGGGATGGTAGCAGTCTGGATGTTCCCTTGAGCTTTCTTCGTCCTCGCTGCCTCGAGTGCTAGGTGCAGCGTATCGCAATAGGAATCTCAAACCCCCGGAGACCTATGTACAGCCCACTTTAATCGCTCCGGCCGCGCCCAGTGCGGAGCTGCCGTGCAACTCTTGCCGTAGACTGACACCTGGATGGCTGTTACAGCGAGTCAGTCTGATTGTAACGAGGAACCAGCCTGATGATGCGTCTTTCTCACGCCGAGAACGTTTCTCATAGTGTGCCTGCCCTTTGGTCTTGCTCGTGCAAGTGATCCTTGTCGTCTATTTCTTCCTCACCGAGGCAGCCCATTACCCATGGCAGTACTACTATCACCATGCGTTTCTCTCGCGGCACCCCCAGGTCGGACAACACCAGCCTGTGGGCCAGGCTGTCTCCTCAATGCTGCAATGACCGGCTCCTCCTCTCTCCTCTCCGCTATTCCTCTCCCTAACGCGCCACCACCAGCACTTGGGCCTTCAGTAGCCCTCGGTCCTCGTCTCAGCAGTTCTTCTAGTCCCAAGTCGCGCCACGTAGGCTCCTTCTTGGCTTGTGTCGCGCGCTGTATGCCAAAAGCTGCGTGCTGGTCTGGTACAACATCATCTTCGTCTTCGGGGTTGAGCGGCTGGAGATGCGGTGGGATATAGATACTCTCGGGCGCGAGTTGTGAGGACGTCATGTTCGTGAAGGACTCGAGAAGGTCTGCGTGGTGCGAGGCGTGCATGTGGAGGTAGGTTGCTGCGGAATCGCGCGTCTGAACATGCCCATTAGCGGTTGCCTTCATGCAGGCACAGGCACGTACCATGGTCAATGTATAGTCTATGAGCGTGAAACAACAAGAGTGCTGGCTGTCGTAAGTGTCGTGTGTGTGTGTGTGTGTGTGTGTGTGTG